>JAUZST010005984.1:0-15168 GCA_034779995.1 Parotocinclus haroldoi
TCTTGGTGTCTTATGATGAGGGATACGCCCAAAATCTCAGCTCTACGTTCCACCTCATCTGGAACAGGAAGTGCTCCTCTAATGGTAATGATCATGTATTATGCTATAATTATATCTGGATAAATAATGCAGTGCAGTAAATATCTTGTTTGATGTGTGGAAAATGGATTTAAAAGCCAATGTTAATGATTTGGACCAAATGCCATAGTGTGAAGGAAGAAGCAGCAGCGAGAAAAACCCCAGTAATTGTGAAAGAGAGCATTTTCCCAGGTGTAATTTAGGCCATGTTGTTTCTGTTCTCCACTTGGACAGTCAGTAGTTCAGTGATTATAATCTGCTGTAGGTTAAACATGATCGACTGTCCTAGAGAATTTATAACTATGGAGCTCTATAAGGCTCCCTATAATGTCCGGCACTCTGGCTTTCTTAATACATGTAATCCTAGCTGCTGGCGTCTAGTAAATTCCACCTCATCTGGAACAGGAAGTGCTCCTCTAATGGTAATGATCATGTATTATGGTTTAATTATAACTTTAGTTATACTTTAGTTTGTGGATTGTTAGATATAATTGGTCTGAATGTAAATTAATTAGTATTTAGCTTCAGTGTGTTTCTATAGTTACCAGTGTGTCAGAGACAGTGAATAATCTGGCATTATTCCATAGTGGCTATTCCGGTACCTTTGGTAAGGGTTTGGTCAGTTTTGATACCCCATACCATTTGGTACCAAACACAGGTGCACCAGGTGCTGAGACTACTAGATGAACAGAAGGTGAAAGTTAAAGGGGAAAATCTGGACTATACTTTAACAGTGCTGTTCTAATTAAGAACTAAGAAATTAAACACTTTTTTTTACTAGCCTGGACATGTTACAGGTGAAACTGACCATCGGTGTAAAACTGAGGAATTTTCTAACCTAGCTGAAAATAAAGAAGTCTCTTAGATGAATCACAAAACGTTTCTGCATTGAAACCCTTGTGCCCAGGTGAACAGTGATTTAGTGTACTGGGAAAAGAGACGTGGACCAAGAACCAATCCCTGAGAAGCTTCTGTAGTAATATTAGTAGGAGATAAAATCCTCAGCATGCTGCCTCGTAGGATCATAGATGAGTAGCACATGCTGCTATTGCTCGAGTGTAAGGGGAGGAAACAGTAAATAGTTACCACTGTAGCCTATAAAATCTGTTTTTTGTTTTGGATTTGAAGTACTACATTCATACTTCCTACAATTTCTGATCGTGTTCCAATAAAGAGATTGAGAAACACCTTTAATGGGCTAATGGTGGTATAAGAGTGAGGACCAACGCATCATTGAGTTTATTTTACTAAGATCTTAGCGGCCTCCGTTTTTTTTCTAGGAAGAAAAGCGTGTGAATATCAATTAAATAAGTAATTATTGAATTACAAAAGGGTCCGAATACTCAAGTAATATGTGAGTTATGAAGGTTTCGGGGAATTAGGAATGTTCTTCACGTTGAACGCTTTGGGAAACCCACCCTTGTTTGGTAGGTGACATATTTGTTTGCATGCAGAACGAAATTGTTTCTCTGTGTTACGTAAATAATGTCTCAGATCTTAGATTATTTTAGATCAGAGACAGGGGAAGCTTAAACCTTTGCTTTCTTTTCAGTTTCTGCTCCAGAAATAAACAGCACCTTGTCAGATGTCTTCTCCTGCACCTTCTGTCCGCTTTCCTTTCCGTCACAAACGAGTCTCCAAAAACACGTCAGGAGATACCACAGGGACACGAGCCAACGTGTAAATCTAACGTCCACGAAAAGATCAAAGAGCTCAAAATCACAGAAGAAAATGCACCAGTGCTCCCAGTGTGGGAAGAGCTTTAGTAAACCGAGTGATCTTCGTAGGCACCAGCGCATCCACACCGGAGAGAAACCATACCAGTGCTCAGAATGTGGGAAGAGCTTTTCTGACAACAGCAATTTCTACCAGCACCAAAAAATTCACAGCGGAGTGAAACCGTACCAGTGCTCCCAGTGTGGGAGGAGCTTCACTCACTGGAGTTCGCTCCATAGACACCAGCGCGTTCACGTCGGAGAGAAACCGCACCAGTGCACGGTGTGTGGCAAAAGGTTTACCGAAAGCCGTGTTCTCCAAATCCACGTCCGCATCCATACTGGAGAGAAACCGTACAGCTGCTCAGAGTGTGGGAGGAGCTTCACTCAACTATGTAATCTCCACCAACACCAAAGCGTCCATGCTGGAGAGAAACCGTACCAGTGCTCAGAGTGTGGGAGGAGCTTTCCATACCAGTGCCATCTGAGCATTCACCAGCGCGTGCACACTGGAGAGAAACCATATATATGCTCGGAGTGTGGGAAGAACTTTACTCAGCAGAGTTCCCTACATCGCCACCAGCGCAACCACACCGGAGAGAAACCCTACAGCTGCTCAGAGTGTGGGAAGAGCTTTTTCAACAGCAGCAATTTCCACCAGCATCAGAAAGTTCACAGCGGAGAGAAACCCTATCGCTGCTCGCATTGCGGCAAGAGCTTTCTGTACCAGTGCAATTTCACCGTTCATCAGCGCATCCACACCGGAGAGAAGCTGTACCAGTGCTCAGTATGCAGGAAGCACTTTACAAAGCAAAGTCAACTCCAGCAGCACCGGCGCATCCATACCGGAGAGAAACCACACCGGTGCTCAGGGTGCGGAAAGTGCTTTACTAAACAGAGTAATCTTCGCAGACACCAGCGTATTCACCCTGGAGAGAAACCATACAGCTGCTCAGAACCAAAGTCAGATCGCTATCTGTAGTGCTTTAAAAAACAAAAAATAATAATGGAGCGTTATCACAATGCAGGGTTACAGTTTTCCAAGATTCATGCCCGAATTCCAAACTGAGCGAGGCCTTTAATTGTCTTTAACTATATAGTGATGGTTAATGAGTTCCTGTTAACCCCTCCCCCCCAAAACCCAAGTATAGGTCATCGTTTCCTGCCACCTCGCTACAGCTTGACCTTTACATCCAGAGCTGAGGTTGACGTTTTGGGGTATTTTAGACCCCCTGCTAAAGCACGTGTCCCAGTAAAAAGTTGGAGAGCCAAACCAAAATGATGACGTAAAAAAAAAAAAAAAGTCATTTATCCTGGAATGCTTCTGGACATGCCATGGAAATTCATCACAGGCACTACATTTCCCACGATGCTCCACCGCCTGCCTCTCAGACTTATTTTCCATGTTCATCAGTTAGGCAAGTAGCCTAGAAGCTCCAATGCCTCGATCTACCATCAGCACCCAGGACTGAGTATTAATAAGGCGGATGCTTTGGAGATGAGCAGGTGAAGATCTGAGACGGTTGCAAAATGAAGAACTATGTTTTCTAAGCTAAAAGAGATAATTCCAGGAGCTGATAAAACCTGTAAAGAAAATGTTTTTTTTTTTTACAAACAATGCAGAGGTCTGTCATTTTTATCGTAGCTCCATTTCAGCAGTGAGAAACTTCGGTCTCTCACAGTATTCTCTCGCTCAGCTTTCTCGCTCTTACAGACCTGTTCCATTCTGCACTCGCTACCTGTATAAAACACACCTGTCAATCACACTCCAGCTTCTCCACCATACCCAAGATCATAGAGCAGGGACTAAATGAAATTCAACCTAAAAGGACCATAGGTAACAGTGAGATAGGTGAGAAGAAACAACTGTTGGTCATATTATTATTATTAGAAAATGGAAGAAACTCAAGATGACTGTTAATCTTCCTCGGTCTGGAGCTCCATGTAAGATCTGAGATCGTGGGGTAAGGATCATTCTGAGGAAGGTCAGGAATCAGCCCAGAACTACACGGGAGGAACCTGGTCAATGACCTGAAGAGAGCTGGGACCACAGTCTCAAAGATGACCGTTAGTAACACACTACAGCGTCATGGATTTTAAAATCCTACCAGGCACGCAAGGTCCCCCTGCTAATGTCAGTAAATGTCCAGGCCGATTTGAAGTTCAGCAATGACCATCTGGATGATCCAGAGAAAGAATGGGAGGAGGTCATGTGGTCAGATAAAACCCAAATAAAGCTTTTTGGTATAAAGTCCACTCGCTGTGTTTGGAGGATGAAGAAGGCTGAGAACACCGTCCCAATTGTGAAGCATGGGGGTGGAAATATCATAATTTGGAGGTGCTTTTCAGCAATGGGAACATGTACTGTGAAATTTCGGCCAACGACCTCCTTCCCTAAGAACATTGAGGATGGGTTGTGGGTGGGTCTTCCAGCATGACAATAACCCGAAACACACAGCCAGGAGCAACGAAGGAGTGGCTCCGCAAGAAGCATTTCAATGTCCTAAAGTGGCCTAGCCACTGAAACTCAGTGTTGTTCAGCAACAGCACTGAAACCTGAAAGATCTGGTGAAGATCTGTATGGAGTAGTGTCCCAAAGTCATGGTCAAGAACTACAGGAAACATCTGACTTCTGAAAAGGTTTCTGTACAAAATATTAAGTTCTGTCTTTCTATTGTATCAAATAAAATTTTATATGCAATGTGATGTTCTGGATATTTTGTAGATTCCGTCTCTTGCAGTTGAAGTGCTCACACACACACACATACAGCCACACCCACAAATATTTAACCTCTCTTCACACAAAAAAATCAAATAATGTGACACATAAATCAATGCTATTATGATCGAATGTCAAAGTATGGTGTCAAAACTCCTTCATTCACTCAGGAAAAACTGATTTTAAGAGTTGATGTTGAACTAAAACATTCTGCAAAAGTTTGAAAAGAATATCCTAACAAGGCAGACATGAGTGGTTAGAATAGTCTCTCAAATGTCACAGCAAATCTCTCTGTCATTGCATGTGCAACAATGGAAAAAAGCTTCTAGCACGCCTCAACCACTGGACCTGTGCATCTGACAAATGAACCAATTAATCTGACCAAGTAAGTCCCAACAGCCTATCAAATGGTTAAAGGAGAAAGAACTGTTATACATGTAATTATCCTTATACATGCAAATGATCAACAATACCAATGTTTCGCTTTAATACGACTGTAGTTATAATAAAATAGAAAGCAGAATAATGACGGTGTAGTGAAAGTGAACGTACAGTACACCTATTCTCAGTGGGTAGGACCGCCATCTCACAGCAAGAAGCTCCCGGGCCCTTCTGTGTAGAGTCTGCACGTTCCCCCGGAGTCTGCATGGGTTTACTCAGGGTGCTCCGGTTTCCTCCAACAGTCCAAAATTAATTGATATCTCTATATTGGCAGTGACTTGTATATACTGTAGGTGTAACCTGAAAAGGTGCAACATTAAACAAACAACAATAAACAAGTGATCCCTATGACCAACCTCATCTTTTCATGGCAGCTGTTTACCCTATAACAGAAGGACACTGCAGCATGCTACAATGGTCATTTAGTCATGGATTGGATGCAGGAATATGGCAGTGACTTTCCCTTGCTTCCCTGGCCTTCCCAGTCACCAGATCCTAAGTCTACAAAGTATCTAAGGGACGAGATAAAACGTTGTTTAGAGCAGGGCAGAGCCTTCATGTACTTTTCACCAACTGATAAATTATTCTGTCAGCATGGGTTAATATTCCTGCAGACCTAGTGGTATCATCGCCATAGCTACTGTAGTTCTGAAGGCCAAAGGAGGACTAATGGTTCTATAGCAAAAACATATTGGTTCTACCTTACCTCATTAAGTAATTTATTAGCAAGACAAAAACATATTTATGGCCCAGTAATTCCATTTAAGACAGGGGTTTACTGCCAATGTTGGCTGAGTGAAGTGTTTGTTTATTCAACACCTTAAGTAACAGGCTTAGTTAACAAGTTAATGCATGGCCCTGTCCGATAAGACCAACATTTCACGTCATGATACCAATACATGTCACAATATAGCACATCTCAGAACACATTTACTGTAAATTCAGTGAATTAACAGATTTTTTAAAAATAAAACAGCCACCTGTTTCTTATTACATGTCGAATTATATACACTCAACAAATAAATAGTACTTCGTCATATTTTATTTATTCTTTTATTTAGAAACGCTGTGCAAATTGTTAATTAAACATAAATCAGCAGAATATGCACATTTAATACAAATGCACTGATTGCAGTTTTCTTGGCCGATTCAATATCCAATTCTTTAACACATTTTAACAATGGATTCTGATTTTCTTTCTGTCTAAGAATTATAAATGGCAGCACACATGAACATTGTCAACAACTTATCTTTTAATGGAAACATTCCTGAAATTAATGCTAATGAAAGAACGCAGAGGCTGCTAGCCTGTCTGGCTCTATGCTCTCACTAGCCGTTAGCTTGAACCTCCTTACCTTTGCTAGCTTTGTCAAATTTTGAATAATCAGCGAGTTGATGTTGCTTTAAACTATCGATTAAATTTGTCGTTCCGTTCATTTTCAGAGTTGCTCCTCCACAGTTTATTTCTGTTAAAGAAGAATTGCAAACAACACGCGCTGAAGAGCTTTCACCAAGCTGAAGATATGGCTGTGTCTGAAATGTGTCCATTTGATTACCTACAATAAAATATTACAACTGATTTTGATTTTTAATTATGCCAACAAACACATTACTAGAATTTCCACTGTCTTAACCACGAAATCAGAAAACAATGTTTTTGTCTTGTATCACGATTTGGTTTTTCTCACGATTATTGAATTTACATTCAATTACAAAATTCTAAAGTGCAACCCATGCATGTTTTGAAACAATAAAAACCGTAGTCCCAATTAGAAACATAAATAACTAGGTACTGTCTTAAAATGAAAATCTCAGTAAACAAACAAGCTCATTATGATAAAACTGGTTTCGTTTCTTTTGTGTCCCTTTTTCCTTCTAGACCACCCAAGGAGGTTTGGTCCCTTTTTGAGTCTTGGTCCTTCCTTCCTATAAGGTTTCTTCCTTATAATATTTGGGGAGCCACTGTCACCCTAGGCTTGTTCAATTTGGGATTGACCATAGAAGATAATATGATGTTGTGAAGCTGCTCTGAGACAATGCTCCAGTGTATTGTGCTATATTAATACATCTGACTTGATCTGAATCAACTCGACTCTTTGGACCTGTGTGTGAAAGCGCTACAAAGGTGTGTTTAAAATCTCTCCAGTTTCCATCATAGAATGGAAGACATGCCACATCTAGCGTATCATATCAAAAATGTGACTGCATTAGATGTCGAAAAGAATGTACAATATCTCCGTGAAGAACACTGTGACATTTCCACGGTGCACCTCATCTGGGTGAGATGGGTATCTGAAAAGCCGATGCCTACTAAACACCCTCGAAGATACAGTGCGTGTTAATTCGTGCACTGGATTCCAGCATTGTCTGTTATGTACAGTTCTGCCACTGTTAATAACTGCTTAGAGATTTTCCTCTTTCAGTAAATTTCTGTCACACACTGGTGGCTCTGTGACAGCGCACTTATGCGTATTAAAAGTACGTAAAGCAGTGAACCTCTGTCCACACAGTGAGCAGTAATAGGGCTTCTCTCCACTGTGGATGCGCTGGTGCTGTAGAAGATTGCTCTTTTGGTGAAAGCCCTTTCCACACTGTGAGCACTGATACGGCTTCTCTCCGGAGTGAATGCTCTGATGTTGCTGGAGATTGCTCTTGTGATTAAAATTCTTTCCACACTCTGGACACTGGTAGGGCTTCTCCTCTGTATGGATGCGCTGGTGCTGTTGGAGGTGACTCTGTTGGGTAAAGCTCTTTCCACACTGTGAGCACCGATACGGTTTTTCTCCTGTGTGGATGCGCTGGTGTTTCTTCAGTACACTGTTGTACGTAAAGCTCTTCCCACACTCCGAGCACTGGTACGGCCTCTCTCCGGTGTGAGTACGCTGGTGGAACAGGAGGTGACTTTTCTGATAAAAATTCTTCCCACACTGAGAGCAGTAATAAGGCTTCTCTCCGGTATGGATGCGCTGGTGTATTCGAAGGTCACTCTTCTGAGTAAAGCTCTTGCCACACTCTGAACACTGATACGGCTTCTCTCCGGTGTGGATGTTGAGGTGTCGCTGGAGATTCCCCTTTTGATGAAAGCACTTTCCACACTCAGAACAGCGATACAGTAATTCCCCAGAAGCGTACTGGTGGAGTTTGTGGTCACTGAAACTCTCAGCACACTCAAACCAGGGTTGGAGTTCTGTCTGAGTTTGGGCATCGGAGGTATCAGGGCTAATTTTACACACAAAAATTTCATTTTTAACATCTTCTGCCTTCAGCAGTCTCGCACACTGTTCATGTGCCATCTCTCTGCGTGGTTGAGAAAGTAAAGGTGAGGTTCATAGGAAAGATGAGCAACAGGAGAAAAAATTAAATAAGACACTGTTGGAACACAACATTAGAACATTAATTCAAACTTAATTTACTACTAATAAAATAATAACAATAAAAACAATAAATAGAATGCAGGATTACTGGTTGTTTTTTTTAGGGTGGTGGTGGTCTGGTGGGGTTGGTTGACCAGTAAGCCACCCTTTACAGTGCCCATAGATAAACCATCACAATTACCTTTCATTAAATAACATCGTCAACCAAGGAGGGGGTTCGAGAGTACACATGTTCCCCAATCCTATGGTACACATGGGCATTGTCATTAATGGACATGCCACTGTTACTCAAATGTGCTGCATATAAGAGTGGGAAACCAGCCCAGAGTGATGAGTCTTTAAACAATAGAGCGGTATTATAAGGTATTATTGCAGGTTGGGGCATAATAAACTTTCCATTACATTATAAATGTAAATCTGGTCTTATTTCAAGAGTTAAGAGAGTTTCATGTCTCTTTGAGCACTTTCCACGCAAAAAAGCAAGCCATAACAAGAAATATTTTCATATGCTAGTTGTGGCATGACTTATTACTTATGGTTTGCCTGACCCATTCAAATGTGTGTAAACTAACAAGAGTTTATGATCAGTTTGATGCATTACTGGAATTCTATTCAGTATAATATTCTTTCTGGGCAATTGGTAGGTGATTAAAGAATTATTTTATTATTTACATTATAACCAATGTAATCAAGAATTTCTGAGACACAGAAAGCTATGAAGTATATACAATGTATTAAGTTCACATGAATACATGATTATTAAGAGAGGAAACGTGTTATGGAATAGCATATTAATAATAGCATTCTAAACTAACAGCCTTATCACACCAAATAGAAATTCAGAAACTTATTTAACTGAATCACTAAATGAACTTGGTCTTGTTCTGGTGCCATCAAGCACAACAGCGTCCTTGTCTGAAAACTCACCTGTCTTTTGGCCGCTCTATCGGCGCATTAAGAAGGTAAATCCAGCATTTGAAGCCAAAATTTTAAATAGTTTTAAAATACTACCACTATTTTTGAATACTGTCACCATTTTTTAATACCCAGACGTTGTGCAAAAGAACCAATTCAACATTCTGGGACCTGAAGAGAGCAGCTCATCTCTGCTCACCACAATTTGTAACTGAACTACATAGTCATGTTTCTATAGTTGTGGCTTCATATCCACCTTGTGTCCATAAAAAGAGTCTCCGCTATAGAGAACTGCTTCAACGATAGAAAATGCTGGCACCAACTTATTAAAGTTAAAATAGGTATAAAACACAGCCGCCTACACTACAGTCTACAGCCAAGGCGGAGAGCAAACGGCTCTTTACTAGAAAACTAGTGCACCAGACAGTGTGTTAAACGATATTGCTTAATTCCCTAAGTAGTGCACTTCGAAACAACCTAATGAGTGATTTGGGATGCAGTCTTTGCTAGCAGACCAGCTCAGCAACAAGCTTCAGTTTAGCCTTCTGTTTACAATCGAACTGATTTAATCGCTTCAAATCTTTAGTACAAAAATCTATTTTATTATAGCTACATCCCATACATGTGATATAATGATCAATGAACAAACATATTCACGGATACATTACCTGAAGCTCGGATCCGGGTGTATCTGCCGTTTGCTTACCGGGTCCACAGGACGCATGCGTGCACATTGTGGACTTTTGCTGAGAGCAGAGCTCTGGTTGAGAGAGGGGTCGTTTTTTTAAAATCGGCTGTGACGTCAGGATGTGCGGCTGGCATGAGCGAGGAATTAAAAAAACATAAAGAACAAAAAACAAAGCGATATGAGGCAGCGCTGCTGACATATTGTGCTTTTGTTTTTTAGGAAGTATCTGAAGCATTGTCCCAAAGACGCCAAAATTCACAAGATAATGTCAGTTCTTATTTACTTATGTGTTTTGTAAAATAAGTGCATGCATATTAAAATGTTACATAGAGGATAAAGGTTTTATGATGCCATTTTGTAAATAAATCTTCACAGTGTAAAGTTCCAGAAGTCTTTTTGAGGACAAAAAAACGACCAAGCATTTAAAAAAAATAAAAAAAAGAATAATGTAAACTGAATGACTCTGTTCCAGACCCTTAGAAAATCCACACTGTATAAAACAAAGTCTGTATTTATGGAGTTGTATTGTACAGTGGCTTCCTGATTTATAATAGGGATATGTTCCAATAAATCCAATACTGTAAGTTATATGTATATGTATGAACCAAATCATTACCACAAACCATATTTTATCAATAAATGCTAAAATATCATGTAATTTAGTGAGCAATGGATTGAAAGTGAAAAGAAAATCAAAACACTTACTCTATTGGTGAACTCAGAGTGCTGGATGCAAATGTTAACTGCAGCCAAAAAACTAATAGAATTCAGCAGCTTTTTTATTGGCAGTAATTATTAAGCAGTGTAAAATCAATGGGAGACATATTTGCACTATAAGATTTTAGTACAGTGGATGATAAGCACAGCATGGTTATTCACTGACCAATTATTCACTTATTGTGAGTTACAAATGAAATGATTAGCACAATTAAAGTTTTAAAAAGTGAGCTGAGTAAAAACAATGAGAATTTTTCACATTCAAAATGTGCAGAGAACCAACTTTAACGAGTTCAGAGAACAAAAGAACCACTGAACTTAAAAACACGCTTTACTGGCCTATGTTACATGATTAAATTACATTTTATTATCAGAATGTTATTTAGCTAATAACAAATAGGGATTATATTAATAGACATACAGTGTGATGAATCTTATAACATCATAGTTCCTTAGACATACCAACAAAGAACAAGCCTTCCTGAGAAGCTTCTTAATGTCTGGTGTCAAGAGACTGCTTGCCCAGCAGACAACTGCATTAAAAATTTCGGATGACACAACAGCTTGGGATGTAAATTTTTTTTTACAAAAAACGTGATTTCAAACAGGTGATCACGATACAGCATCATTTGGCAAGGATCTCCAGTTTGTCAACAAATATGTGAGAAAATTTGTGAAAAGTTTTAAAACTATATTTGACAGAAATGTATGTGCTCCAGACCAAAGGAAAAGGATCATTCAGACCATTATCAGCAACAAGTCCAAAAGCCAGAGTTTGTCATGGTATGGGGTTGTGTCAGTGCTCATGGAAAAGGTCATTAGGTCAAGCATTAAAGCAGAAAAGGACTTTTTACAGCAACATTAATTCTTTTAAAAATATATATATTTTTAAGGGACATCCATGCGTTTATCCACAAAAAAAAATGCAAAACAAGTCAAATCAGAAAATGTTGACTGAAATATGCAAATCTCTTCCACTCTTTATTTGAGGTGCATTTGATTTCAATCATTCACACATTTGTTGATCACTGGAGATCCTCTGGCCACCTTTGCTTATCAAATATTGCTTTTGAACCAAATCATAATTCTAATCACTTGCAGACATCACCAGTTTAAAATCACTTCATAAACAATGTGTTGCAGGCCTGGAACGTAGGAATGGATGTTTATTAATGAATAAAGTGAGGCTGATCGGACAGAAGACTAATTCTTTTGGGTTCATACTGTCAGCAATGATATAAAAGTCAAAGTACATGTATGAAGCAACACGTTTTTTAAAAAATATTTTTATTTTCCATACCATTCCAACATTTCTGTTTTGGGCTTGTAGAATGAGTTGTGTATGCGTTGGAATTATGTAGAAATGTTGATTCTAAGACAATTTGGAGCAGTCTCAATTGTGTCCAGAGCTGTATATTTACTGTATCTATTTTCAAATGTAAAATGATTTTTCTATTGTTTTTGCACCCTAACCCCTCTCAGACCTATTGCATGTACTTCAAGCCATGTCAGGCCTGGTGTAAAATGACAATTAACCTAAAAGGCTAACTCCTACTCCATTTGGTCTCTACTGCTTCTGCTCAAGCTTGTGAATCATTTTAACATGACTCAGACCTGACATGGACAAGCTCGTTTGAGCTTGTTTAGACACATGGTCAGTGAGGGTATGCATGCATACGAGTAGGAGTGTGTGCACTAATGAAAACGATTAACGTTTGCAGTGTCTTTGTGCTCGTACCCTGAGTGATTTAAGCCTGTTGTGGACAGCTCACTCCCAGACTTTGCCATGATCATCATATTATGAGTTATGTATCATTTGCATTTTATTTATCCAATTCGGAGTCTGATTATTGATTCGAATGCAAAACGGTTGAATGCAACATGAGCTGAATGTTCAAAATGTGGAATTAATGAATTTTAGCCTTTTTTTGTACTGGATAAGACGGAGTGATATTAAGCAATATCTGTGATTGTTTCAGTTATTGTCCATTAAATGTATTGTAGGCCCATTTGGGCAAACTATGGACACTCCCAGTTTTGCGAAGGTTCGATTTATGATCTTCCAATGTTCCAATGAGAATAAATAGCCATAGCACAACTGTACCTTAGTGATCAATTCTCAAATACCTGGAAGATTCTGCATCCATCCTGAAACGTTAAAGATTTTTAAAATGGTGATTTATAATGTAATGTTTTTGAATGATCACAAATGCAGAACTGGGAATTCCAGAACTGTAAAACTCACAAGGCTAGGGCTCTTGCATGGTCATTATTTAGACTCAAATAGCCATATAAAGACTCCCACAAGTTTCCTTTTGAGATCATTTCTCTATATGTATTTAGATGTTTTAAAATCACACATAAAATCAGTAAATTAAATTTTTTTTTTTACTGTAAATCAAACTGCAATGGTATCTCAAGATCAAAGAGTTAAAAAAGTAAACACCATATTTTATTATTTTATATACAGTGTTACATTTCTATGTTGTCTCAATGCTTGAATATTTTAAGCAATTGTTAAGTATCTCCATTACGCTTTGGATTGTAGTAAGTTGGACAAAACTATGACAATTATACAAATCCATTTAGAAATAAATGGTTATGTGCTTCCAACATTATGTGCTTCCAACTTTTTACACCTATTTACCTCTAAAGATCGCCTTTATTTGTACCATCTGGATACACACAGAATTTCTTGTTTGGTGCTGGACAGAGCTCAACTATTGGTTATTGACAATATTCATAATCATTGTTTTGTGAGCAGAGACTTTAATATTAAGACAAGAAAAAGACTGATGTAAGACAGTCAATCCTTTCCACCTAACACACTGAGATGACACTAGCACTACGCAACTCTGCAATTGGTCTATAACTGTAAAATAGAAAAGTCAGTAAGACCGGTGTTACTGACATCGTAGTCCCCACAATTTCCAATGAGACCAAAATCAAAGTCATGGAATCACTGCGAGAAAAAAGGAATCCTGTACAGAAAAGATGCATCAAGATTAGCATTAATCATCGAATAATAAAGGAATTCCCTCTGGATTGTAATCGAATTGTGAGATGCCTAGTGATTCCCACCCTTAATATACTGTATATCTAGTATATAGTAAACTCTGTGGTTTATTACACATAATTATTATACAAGAGCACAATTAAAAGCATCCTTTGTCTCTGTATGACTGTATGACAGGAAGGACCTGACCAGAATAGTGAGAACAGTGAATATGATTAAAGGAATTTCACTGCCAGACGATGTGTATGCTGACCACCTTCAGAAGAAAGCCAGCAACATTGCTGAAGATCCCACCCACCCAGGAAACCATATTTTTGTTCTTCTACCTTCAGGACGGAGGTACAGGACAATAAAAACTTGGACTGGCAGGTTGGGGAACAGTATCTTTCTTGCAACTTTGCACCACCAATCGTCTATCGCTGCGATTATTATTTTTATTATTATACTAAACTGCTGCTACTTTATAAAATATGAATACAGTATACATTAAATCATACTATACTATATAATATCATAATAGTGCTATCATTTTATATAATAACAGGTACTGCACTGTTACTTTATATTAATTGTTGCAATAATATATTATTAGTCTTATTTATATTAAACCATATTATTTATTATTTTTATTTATAAAGTCACATTGCTGCTGTTATTGCTATTATAGTATTATATACCTGTGTTTTTTAATATTATATTGTTATATTACTTTGATGTGCTTTTAAAACTTCAATGTGTATGTACTTACTTATGTTATCTTGCACCGTTTCTTGTCGTAAGAGGTACCAGTTGGAATTTTGTCTCTCTCTCTAAACTGTGGAGAAAAACTATAATCTTACCTTTAAATTTTCATTTCATATTGGTCTAACAAGGAGTGTACAGGTATTTAATGCTCTCTAAATACCATTCAAAAATAACCCACACAAAAACACAATTCTTGTGACTGCACAGCAACCGAACTCATTTCTATACTGATAATAAAAAATAAAAGAACAGAAATAGAAAAGAGAATTAACCCTAGTAGAACCCTTTTAAAAAAGCCTTAATAAAGTGCCCTTCATCAAATGCCACACAAATCACACTTACCCCCACTGGAACATTTTAAAGGTGCCAGCTGACCAAGCATGTGTTTAAAATAGAAACAGAGTACTGGCAAAAACCCACCCAGGTGAGGGGAGAACATACAAAACCCACAGAGTCCAGAAATGAGGATTTCTGGAGTTGTGAAGTAGCAGTGTTTAACAGTGTTCCAGCATGCTTTGCTGTACAAATTATGATACATTTATGTTATATTTAAATCTAACATGCTTCTGAATTGCAGCTGAACCATAAGTTTTATCCCTGCTTGTAGGGGGTCCTCCCAAACCATCTTCGCCTCCTCCGACAGACAATGTGTGTCTGCATGTGACAATCTGTCCCAATTTGGCTTGACTGCAAGTCATGGTAGTGGTCAACTTACAAATTGATGCTGCACCACAAAAGCAGGCTGGTTTCTTGCATATATA
>JAUZST010005985.1:0-15168 GCA_034779995.1 Parotocinclus haroldoi
AGAAAAGAGAAAATGTAGTTACTTATGGGTTAGGAGCACAGAGTCTGTTATCCATTACTGATGCCATGTGCAGCATGGAAATTGAAAACAAGGTCAACAATGGCTGTTGTGTTTAAAGGACAACTTATCACATAATCCATGAATAATATAATAATAGTATTATGGAGTTGGTCCCACAGAGGTTGCAATAAAAACCTAGACCCTTAAATGAAAGGTTTTCTTATATATGGGGCATAGCTATAAAGCCTTCCTTGAAGTTATATGATCAGGTGGGTTTATACGGAGAGCAGGACTCTAAGCAGGTCACTTAAATTTCCCAAGATTCAACTTGGAAAACCATTTTTTATGGACCTCAGTCTGTGATACGTAACATTATCATCAGCGCAAAAGAAATGAAACAGGACATCACACCCCAGAATGTGACTTTATTTTGGAGACTTCTTTGTACTAAAAAAGTCTTACCTATAAAACAGTCAAAAGGCATTTATTATGCCAGCAGACCCACAACTGGGCATCCTCATTTTGGCAACAGGAGACTTTTGGTGTTGGGAACTACCTAGAATGGAGTCCAGAATTAAACATAACATCAAAACTTAACTGAAACAACACCTTACCAGAAGCCAGATATGAGTTGAGTCAGAGTGCCTCGCAGGGCTGAAATAATCTTGTCTCTGGAGAGGTGAGGTTTCAGTTGCTTTCTTTTGATTGCAGATGTGTTTTTCCGAATGTTTCTCGGCCACCAGAGCCTCCTGTGTATCAGTGTTCTTCAGAGTGCCAGGAGGGTCTGTGTGACGTGCAGGCTCCTAATGTCCCCTGACATTAGGCAAACCCAGATTAGCCCCTCACCCCTCCGGGTAAATTTGGCTCTTGAATGTGGCAGCCTGGTCATGGAAACTCTTTCATGGAAGCCATTCAGGATCAGATCAGCACTTCTCGTGCCTCTCGAAGAGGATTGGAAGGGTTTTTCTTTGCAGTCCTATTCTGTGAGCTTGCTCTTACCCCAGGTATTTTCAAAAGCATAAAGCAGAGTTTAGACCCCACACCTTCTAATCTTAATAGAAAGTCCACATTCATTTTTAATCATGTAATTTCACTGCAGAAAGAGGTAGGAACCATTGCTAACATACAGTGTGAGCCCAGTGAAAATGACTACTGAGATCACTTTGTTTGTATTCCAAGTGCCCCATAAATACTTGATGGGGTTAAGATCAGGTGATTACGGAGAAAAGTGCATGGCAGGCAAAACAACTTGATCGTCTTTGGCCTTCGAGTAGTTGTTGCAAGGCTTTGAGTTGTGTTTGGAACATGAAGATGCTTCAGTATGAATCCTGGCAAGCATTGTCAAGAGTGACCTCACATTTGTAACCATGCCCACAGACTACTTAGTTAAAATTTCAATTCCAGTATTTGAGAACGATTTTCAAATGTTTATCAAGTAAAAAAAAGTCAAGCCTAAAAACAGTTATTAATACTGGATATGGGTATGTCCAACAGAGCACATACTATGCGTTCAGAACTCTTCAATTAGACATAGACATACAGTATTCAGACCCTTTGATTTGGTGTCCTCCCATTTCTCCTGATTATCTCTGAGTTGTTTCAACAGCTTGTCTGAAACCCACCTGTGGTAAATTGGTTGATTAGACATGATTTGGGAACAAACTTGTCTGTATGCATATCAGCCATAACCAAGCAAAAACCAAGCCATGAAATAAGAAAGAACTGTCTATAGAGTTCGGGAAAATTGATTATGTTAAGGAATCAGGTTTGGAGAAAGTTACAAAAAACGGCTGCACTGAAAGAGCACAGTGATCTTCATAATTCTTTAATAGAATAGGGCCGAACAACCAGGACCCTTCCTAGGCCAAGGTGCTAACAAACATAGTAATTGAGGTAGACGGGCCTGGGTCAGAGAGGAAACTAAGAACCACATGTTCACTTTTGCTGAGCTTCAAAGATCTTGTGCGCAGATGGGAGAAGCTACCAGAAGGTCAGCCATGACTGCAGCACTCCACCAAACTTCTCTAGTCAGTAAAAGACACATGAAAGTCTGTCTGGTGTTTGGTTAAAAAATACATAAAAAAAAAACCTGCATGTGTATTTTACTAAGTACAGGAGGATTCTCATAATCTCATAATCTCTGATGGTCCTGGATTCAAATCCCACCTCTGCCAAAAGCTACCACAGTTGGGTCCTTAAGCAAGGTCCTTAACCCACGATTGCCTGAATTGGAAGGGATTGGAATTGGATCCTGTCCTTAGACTCCACCTGTGTGGGTTTACTCAGGGTACACCGGTTTCCTCCCACATTGCAAAGACATGCTTCAGGTTAAGTGTAACAGTGTGAATGTGTATGACATTATAACCTTGCTCCTGCCATGAGGGGAAGTTATAAGAACAAATAACCATAGAAACCATCCATAATACACAATTTATTCCAAAGCAAGCGAGACAGGACAGTGCATAGACAGTAATAATTGTGGGACATACAGTACATATACATAAAAAGTGCAGATAAAAACCCTAGCATCGATGTTCTGGTTAGATGAATAGAATGTTGTCCCTGTATATGTATATACTTGATTGTATATACTTAATTAGCTGGCTTATTCGCTAATCTGCTAGCAGCCCAACTTTTAGATTTAAATGATCATGATCTCCATAGAACTAGAAACCATAGCTAATGGTTTATTCTGTGATATATTTGTCTTTTGCCATTATTAAAGATTTCTGAAAACAAATTTCATTAGTGAAAGAGAGATACTGAAATCTCACTCATTTCTAACTATTACCAGTGAAAGTCAGTTTGCTAGCAGTTAGCCAGCCAGCCAGCCTGCTGACATGACAGTGCCCCTTTGTGATTTAAAGAGACAGCACTGGTACTAATTTTCCAGTAGTATGAGGATGTAGTCAAGATCAATTTTCATCCCCTTTTGTCATTCTGTGGCAAACGTTTCAATGTTGATGCAAAATCCAATTTTTTTAGACAGGCTTGCCATTTGCAAACTAGCATCCATGATTAGCTACGAGCTTTGCCTAAAATGCAGAGAGAAAGAATTTAAAATATGCATATGTATGTACGTTAATACAATGTGGCATTTGCACATCGTCTACTATGTATTATTCTACATAGATTACGCCAATGGTAATGGAGTATGGACTCTATCAAGCGTGGACTGTGGTGCCCTAGTGGTCATGGAACTGGACTTTTGGGCCTATCACTGTTGGGTCCCTCAGCAAGGCCCTTAACCCACAAATGGTTGGATTAAAAGATTATATCAGATGCAAAACACTCTGGATAAGGGCCAAATGTTAGTGTGAGCGTCCATTAATGTTGTGCTACAGTGTTTAAACCGCATCAACCGCAACTACTACACTCAGATTTACAAACTCAGCTGCTTCAGAAGCTCTTAGTCTTTGGTTAAAACCTAAAGCATGTGGTGCATTTAGCTCTGATCTATATCTTCACTTCGTCTGGAGGTTGATCCCCGTTCAGAACTGCCAAGACATTGCCCACCATTTTCTCCGCAATGGCCTTAAGCGTCTCCACAGTGTACACCCCCACGTGCGGCAGGACAATTACATTTGGAAACGACAGTAACGGGTGATCCCTGTAAAAAATAAAGCAATCAATTTACAAACTCCTATTTTCAATTTTCACACAAGTGTACAAAGTGAAAGGCTAAAGACTGTTTCTTTGTTTACCTCGGAAGAGGCTCAGGGTATGTGACATCCAGAGCGGCAGACTTTATTACTTTTCTTTGCAGAGCATCAACCAAAGCATCCTGGTCAACAACCAAACCTGAAAGACAAAGCAAATGCAATGGAAAGTGTTAAAAAACATTTTGTTGTTGCATTATATTTTTTCATTTTCATTATAGACTGAATTCATTCAAGCCCTACGATGCCACCCAAACGTTCTGCAAGTTCTACGGCTAAAATGGTGTCTAAATACTTCAATAAATATGACGTCCCTACTTCGCGGATTTTCGTTTATCTCGGGTGGTCCTGGAACGTCACCCCCTATATATATATATACAATATATAGTAAACTCCTTGATCGCATCACCTTTGTAAAACAGGGACTATTTATACTTATTCTCTACTCATAAAACTCTTGCTATTAGAACTTCAGTTACCTACCTGAACCCCTAACCTGTTAAAACAAATCAACCGTCAATGGTTAAAAACTGTTTAAACAGATTTCTCGCTTTTACAAGATCAACCCAATTTAGTTTATTCACTACGCATTAACCTCTGCTGATGTTAATAAGAGTAGCGCTGGGTTTCATCATTGCCAGTTCCCTCGCCCCGATCAGTTTGTGTGTCTGAGGAGACAAATCAACCACGATCATGACGAAGTCCGACTTCTGCAGCAGTTCCTCCATCTTCTCACAGTACACAGCGCCCACTGCCCTCTCCTCCTCTTCTTTCCTGCAATCACATCAATTAGTTATGCTTTAACCAAGCCAGTACACTTACCCTTTAGCTGGTCTGGGTTATTATTAGATTATTTACATCAGTATTCTGAAATGCCACCATGCATTCTGATGAGCCTAATCTGTAGACATGCCAGGCACTTTTGGTAAACGTTCAAACTGTAGTCTAGTACAAGATGGATTCCTTACCTTTTATTCCTGTTATGATAGAGGATTTTCATGTCAAAACTCTGAGCTCGTTTCGCAACCTTATACCCGATCCTTCCCATACCTATGATGCCCAAAGTGGCACCACTGATGTCATTGCCCAACGTGGATTCTGTCAGCTCTTCTGACTCGCGATACTTGGAAAAGTTTTGGGCTGTATAAAAAATAAAGGTGAGGCTCTGAGTGATACGTATTATTATTACGATATTTCCATGAAATTTCCCCTAATATTAGATCCCCTTATTGGTGTGAGCAGTGAATGAGCTAATTACAAAACAAAAGTCTCCTGACCTTCAAGAATTTTCCTCGCAGACACCAACATCAGTGCCATGCCAAGATCTGCTGTAGCGTTGTCAACCACGTGCGGCGTGTTGCAAACCTTCGCTCCAAAGCTGTTGATTAAAGGGATATCCAAATGGTCCACTCCAGCGCCGCCGCTCGCAACAACCTGAAGTTTAGGCAAGTTTTCTAAAAGCTCGCGGTTCACCTTGGCACTAGGACCCCACACAAACACAGCTACGATCTTGTCTGCATGTTGTTCCGGTCCCTTAATGAACTGCTCATAGGTGATCATTGTGAAGTGCTTCTCGATGGACGGTGCAGCATAGCAGGAGAAGACACTAGGTCTGAATATGAGGACCAGCACGTACGGTTTCTCCATAGTCTCTCTAGACAGAACAAAATAAGCAGGTTGGAGTTCTATGTATTGAAATATCATCTGAGGGCAGAATTGCACTCGGCTGGTTCTGGGAAGGGACCAATCGGAATGTGGAGGGTGTGCGCGATGACTTTGAATGCGGCGAAAAATGCCTCATGGCATCGAAAGCGAGCAGCAACATGGAGTTTGCTGGTACAGCTGCACTCACCTCTTTGATTTAGCTGTTTTCTCATACATTGGAGCATTTAGCTGTCAAGTGCTCCTATGTTCTATCAGTTTGTACGTCGTGCGATCCTAACGTTGTCCAAACACCTATATTATGAAAAGGTAGCAACGCTATATCATGTGCACTCTTGACTCAAAACGTAACTCACGGAGCTCCTGTAGTTGATTAAACTTTAGAAGTATGAATGTAATGATGATGTACTCAAGTGATTACAATATCAGAGCAAAAAAAAAACTAGTTGCCCTGTTAGGCTGCCTCTAGCCTGAATTCAAGATGAGATTCGATTGGGAATTGAAGTCAAACAGGTTCTGTATCATATTCTTTGGCACACTTGCCCACAGATTTTGCACCTGGACCTGTAGACTCTCATCCATCAGTCCAGCAGTTGAAGCAGTGTGTCGCTCCACAGCAAAGACACGATTGGCATGCTCAGAATGAAGCCTCTATGCTCAAACCCTACTGTCGATCACGGGATTCGGACCGGTTCCGGTCCAAGGCAGGACAAGTTTTTGTTCCAGACAACACCACAAATGACGGCGTCATTGGTTGGCGGTCACATTTGGGCATAACGGGCACCGTAGCAAGGTAGTAATATGGCAGTATAGTTCTGTTAAGTGTCCGGAAATGGTCCAGACAGAAACAGTGTTGTGTAGTGAAGGACAACAAAACTGTGGGAACATCTCGTGCTTAACAGCAGATCATCAGTCGTAAGTCACTCTGGGCATGGGAGTGTGCTAAATGACTGAATGCAAATAGCTTAACGTCATGCCCCAGAGCACAAACATTGAGGACCTTCAGGCAATCTGCACACAAATCTTTCGAGAGGCTTCTTGTCCACATCTTCTATGTTCCTGAAAGCTTTCAGATGGAGACACCCTTAAAAGGAGACACAAGAATGGCCACCACTTTTGGTAATGCCAGCGAGGATCACTACAGGGTAGCAGAAGTTAATAAAAGGAAGTTTTTCTCCCAAAAAAAGTTGGAAATCTTATGCAATGGACTTACCTCAGAAGGCGTCAACCCAGATCCAAACAAGCTGACTGTCATGGATGTCGTTAGGACTGTTTTCAGATGTTCTCTAGCCCACCCAAATAAACATGTATTATTAGTGTAAATCAATTGCTTTTCTTATTTATTCTTTATACACGACGTAATTAAACTTGCCCCAAAACGCCACTGAAACAAGGCTTGTTCGTTATGGGGACTGTATATTTTACAGACAGCTGTTTATAATAAGTGAATAGCTGCTCATAACTCAGTATTAATCTTCTACCTTCAAAGACTCGTCAGGTAAAAGGATTTTTATGGTTTAAACAAAACGTTGATTTTTAAATCACATTTGTTAACAAAAAAAAAAAACACTTGTTTTTTGAAAGCATGAAAGGAAAAAAGATGAAGGCAAATATAAATCGTTTTCTCACAATTATAGTTATTATATATTCTGTATTTACTGGTTTTAGGAAAAGCTTTAGTCTGCCAACAAAGTTAGATTCAAAAATCAAATCTAAAATCATCGAAAAAACCTGGTACTGCTTCTTTTGCTTTATTGCTTTTAGTTAGGGTTTTACAAATAGTCCTTTGTCCTCTTTATATAGAATACTTTGATTTGTTAATATTTCCTCGTGTGAAAATAAATAATATTCAAAATGAAATATCCCGGAATGAAATGTCCTCTAATTTTTAGCAGTGTAGTTAAGTCATATAAGATCTGTACCTAATACAAACTTTCATTACCATATATTTTTTTTTTAAATAGCTGCTCTGAGTTACGTTCTCCAAATAGCTATGTTGCTCATTATTTTCATAACGCTGACCCTTTTTTTTTAAACTTATTTACATTTACAGTATTTAGCAGACGCCCTTATCCACAGCGACTTACAAAAGTGCTTTAAGACATCAGTAACATCATCTATTACTAATGCCAACCACTGTCTCAGTTGTCCACAGTTCCATAAGCATGGTGAACACCCTCGATCACCCCGGATGTCCAGGCATCATTACGGTATGGGACACGGGACAGGAGATGTCATTATCATTATTTAAAGACAAGAAGGTGTTAACAGATGATTTACTGGATAGGGGATGAAAGCCAGTGGCCTAAGCAGATTTCAGTCAATGTTTTGATGACATGCTAACGGAAAAGTGGGTGCACATAAAGCCTAAATGGATCTAGTTTATTATAATCCACCTCGCCAGCTTCGATCAAGTGCTACGAGTTACCAACAAGTTCCACTGGCTTGCTCATTAGGGACAAATAGAATTCAATTTGTGACACTTGTTTATATATCAATGTGAAGCTGCGCGACACAAATCAAATTGAATTGAATCCAAACTGTAAATGACTTTTTATGCACTATTGACTCATTTAGAATTTAGTATGAATCATTTAGTATTCAAAAAGTAAGTAAAGTCCTGGCACCATTAAGTTCTTTAGGACTAGTACAAATAACAGAACAATGAAAGTTACAGCGGGAGGCAGAGCGTTCTCCTACAAAGCCCCCAAATTATCGGAACAGTCTTCCGCTAAATGTTCGCAACTCAGACACAGTCTCTGTTTAAATCGAGGCTCAAGACTTAAGTCAAACTTAAGTTCTGATTCCAGTTTTCAGTCCTTCATATGTTAATGGAAACAAAGAACATGTCTAATTCATTTCCTCTTTTTTCGAAGTTCTCGCTCCAACGGTGACCCTGATATGGGAGATGATATCAGACGGAACGATCAGCCAAGCCGAAGATGCTCCCTCTCCCATCTCTTCATCGACTTAATACATTTAAATGTTTTATATATAATGCTAATGATGTTTATTACCCAAGAGAACATGGGTTTCCCTTCTGAGTCTGTTTCCTCTTATGGTTTCTTCCTCTTAATCTCAAGGAGTTTTTCCTCGCTACTGTCGCCATTGGCTTGCTCATTAGGGACAAACAGAATTCAATTTGTGACAATTGTTTATATACCAATGCAAAGCTGCTTTGTGACAATGTCTATTGTAAAAAAAAAAGCGCGACACAAATCAAATTGAATTCAATCCAAACTGTAAATGACTTTTTCTGCACTATTGACTGTACGTAAAGAATCATTTAATATTCAAAAAGTAAGTAAAGTCCTGGCACCATTAGGACTAGTACAAATAACATGCCACGGAAAACGCAGAAAACGTTGCGTCATACACTTTCTCCACATAGAAAATGCAAATAGATGAGATAATCAATACTAATCATAAAAAAAAACAGAACTATTGATAAATCACATTCACGCCTTACTAAACAAACACCTTTAGGGGATTTCTCACCGTTTCTCCAGGTTCGGTTGTTGAGTTCGCGGTACTAATCCCTGGGCGCTAGGAACTTTCAATAACTTTATCACACGGAGTTAATAAGTCACTGGAACCCGTGAATCAAAGTTCGCTTGATTAAATATTTATTTCGCCAAGAAGTGGAAAATGAAGAAACGGCGCGCAGGGAAACTTGAGGACGCACATCTTCCTAGTTCGAGTTATGTGCAGTTCCTCAGCTGACCATTAGCAGGCGCTTTAAAACAGTAAGATTAAAAGACGGGTCTGATCAATGACCTGAGTCGAACGACCAATCCCAAGAAAGTACACTAAGATGTTGTCTAACAATTTGAATTAGGCCATAGATAAATAAAACGATCCATTCCTAATATTTCCAAGTGTGTTTTAAGAGCCACCAAGAGCTGAATGGGGAGGTGGTTTTTATTTTGAAATAGTTCAAATGACATGAATCTGTTAAAAACAGGTCCATCCGTTCATTATCTTCTGCTTAATCCACAAGGGGTCATGGGCCAGCTGATGCCCACCCGGCAACTCTGGGTGCAAGGGCTAGATGGACATCCAGGGAAGGGCACACACACGGTCGCACACTAAGCCACATTTAAAAACACCAGTTAACCTAATGCGCACGTCTTTGGACTGTGGGAGGAAACCGGAGTACCTCGAGTAAACCCACGCAGATATGGGGAGGACATGAAGACTCCAGACAGAAAGGACGTAGGCCGCTCAACCCTGGGATTGAACCCGGGACCTTCTTGCTTTTTGCTTTAGGTATAGACAATTAGGGTAGATAGTAAACAATCATTACATAACAGTTTGTGGAGCTGAGGGACTTTGGCTCAGACAAGTGGCTCAGTATAGAGGAGGCCAGTTACAGCGATACAGACAGCTCTCCCTGAAAAGGTGACTAGTGACATGGATAAGCAGAAATGATTCCAGCTTAGCACTGAATCTTGTAAATACAATACAGCAGCTTTCTGTGGTTTTTATCGGTGTGATTTGTATTGGTACTTTAGGATTTGGTCCGAATAAGCGGCTGGTCCCATTAACCGGTGGTCCAATTAATCGGATTCGACTGTATATAGTGGAACTAAAGATACTGATCATAAAACGAACAAGGGCATCCAATACGCATCAATGATATTTGGTCAAATCTGGTTAATGCGACCAGCCGCTTAATCGGACCAAGGAACGTGAGAAAAAGGAGCCACAAGTCGCCACCTAGCGGATACAAAGGGGATCAGCGATTTATTGGAGAATTCCTGTGCTCTCAGGAAATCCGAAAAACTTGGTTGCAAATTTATTTTTCCGGAATTTATTTGAACCGGAATCGACTGTACACTGAAACATTCGATGGTGCTCCCAGTCAAATGATTAAGTGAACATTGTATTAAACCAGTTTACTACATCCTGTATGTTTGTCGATGTGAAAAGGTGACGTCAAGGGTCTGGTGCCATTAGGTTTCAGCCTGAACATTGTGAGCCCACCCTGTCTTGCTGGTAAAGCGATGCTGGCGAACAACTGACAAATCATCATGGACAATTTGGCTTGATGTCAGTGCATCAGCAATACGATGGGGTTAACCAAACATTAGCCTTCCTCAACGATCTATTTTGATAGTGGACTATTATCTTGCACATAGGGAACCCATGATCTGGAACGCTACAGACCCAGCCACGTGCTGTAAGAACAGAACCAGGATCCTAACTGAGTAGAAGAGTAGAATCCAGAATATGGACCATTAAATCAGATAATCAGAAAGGAACCAAACCCTAGAGCAGGTTGGCTTTGCCCTTTAAATAATGGGATGATTTGCAAAAAAAAAAAAAAAAAACTCTCGCAACAAACTCAAAACTTTAACTAAACCTCACCTTGCCAGGAACAAGTGTGTTTCAGTACTGTGGACCTGTGCTCTAGCGCATTGACACACTGGATCCATATCCCACCACTAGGAAGGTACGCCCATGCCGTCTTGACGGGGTTTGGGGCATCCTCTCACTGATAGGCAAGGCCAGGCCAAGTTTTATCTGTTCGCTTGCTCCTCAAGTCTGATTCTGCAGGGGTGCCCCACACGTGTTCGCTGATTGAGCGGTAGCATAGTAGGGTACAAGTGTATCAGACACAGTGGCAATGTTGGCTCCTTAACAGCAGCTTTCCTTTGATAGAAAGTTGCCAGGCAATTTGCATATAGTGACAGATGGTCTACACAGGGCGTGTACCTTATAAAAGGACCAGTGGGTGCTTATACATAGACGATATGCTGCTGAGTGAATGTGCTCATTCGCTTCACAGATGAGCTGTACCAACGAGTTCCAGTGTGCTTACATCCTGATACTCACTGGGTTATTTTTAACTCCGTTCCAATTAAAGTGGCTCATTTGCCCTCAGGCCCCGGTGGAAAGATAACATTTCTCCTGTGCTTGGATGACAGCGAGGCAAAGAGGATATCATGAGCAACCCTTTCGAACAATACACCACAAACACGCACCGCACATAAACCTGGAACGGAGACGGCTTCCCCAGTATCAGCCTACAACCGCGTGAACTCGCAGAACTGGCTTTGTTTAATGTGAAAACGCCTGCACTGACCTTAGCGTTTGTCCAGATTTTCCTAATAATGTGACCAGTAAGTGTGCGCTATGTTACAAAACGGGAAGTGCTACATATTAATAAGCTGTTTTTATTCAGGTTTAACTTCATTTTTAGATCATTTTCCTTCACTGAATCTAATACCACATGTATGTAACAATTCATTTTGAGTATTTTGTATTGAGTATTGAGTATTAATCTCACGCGACTTTTTTTTGTTGTTGTTGTATTGTTTCTTTACATGACTAACAGGAATGAGGTTTCAGCAAAAAAAAATAGTAAAATGCATAAAATATAAGGACATGGCATCCATACTAATAGCACTAGGACGCATTATAACAGTACATTTTTCGTAGTTGCTATAGGCAGCATATCTGGCTGAGAGTGGTGCTAACTAATAAAAAAAACTGCTCTTTAGCAGGTCCCTGGTCTCTGTGCTGCATACCCCTTCTGATGATAATTTAACGGTAACGAGTCTATTAACAAATGGACAAGAAGTCTTATTATATTCACTTATCTTCATGATTTTCACTACGGGCGCTGGTCCATACCAGTGTACACCTTCTTAGCATATATATTAGCGTTATAGAAAGTGCTACATATTCATCATTCATAATGTGCCCTTAGTCAGTATTGGCATTTCTTTTACCTCACAATTTGCAGTCCCCTAGTCCCAGCACTCTCAATTTAGGAAACAATTTCAGGAGCTATCGATGTTTTTTCAAGTTTTCCCACAATCACATAATGCCTCATAGATCAAATTATGCAACCAATTTGGCCTTATTTTTCTTGGCAGTAGATGCATTTCCTTGTTTCAGGTACCGTATTGATTACGATTTTCCTCTGATCATTTATCCAGATTACAGTGCTTACAGAAAACCAAACTCAAAATGTAAAAAAAAAACAAAACCCCGCTGTTACGTTACAATATGAAAAGTGAAATCAATTAACTAAAAATTTCCAGCTGTATTTACACATTTATAACCCTGAAAAAAAAAATACCACCATAAACCAGTGGCTATTTACAACAGGAGCGAGGTTGCATTGATACTAATCAAACACCGAGCCAATTTAGAGGGACCAGTTAACGCATGTCTGTGGAATGTGGGAGGATCTTGGAGGTCTCATAGAAAACCCATGTGAACACGGAGAAGACAGGATGTGTTTTATTGTCAGTGGTGATTCGCATGCCTGGCAAATTGGTGCTTCTTCTTCCATTAGTGTGTGTTTATACCAAGATTATGAGATCATTCCACCTCACCTAAAGTCCGCCACAGTCACGCCGCTGCCAAAAAGGTCCACCACCAACAGCCTCAGTGACTACTGCTCAGTCACACTCATAAGTCACACTCAAACCGGTCATTATTCAGTGCTTTGAGAGGCTGGTCCTGCCTCGCATCCTCATTTCACTCACATTAGTTCACCTACAGGGTAAATAGATCCATAGGGAATGCCGTAGAGACGACTCCTCACACTGCATTGATGCATCTTTGAGTACCGAGGATGCTATGTGAGACTGCTCTTTGTAGTCTTCAGCTCTGTCTTCAATATAACCATTCATAGCAGGTTGGCAATCAAGCTAACAGACCGTCTCAACCTAGAGCTCATTGGATTAGGGATTTTCTAAGTGACTGCTCTCAAACAGTTAGAGGAGGCCTCACACCCCTCCTCTCCCCTCGGAAATAACATTAGTTGCCTGTAGGGCTGCATGTTGAGAACCCTGCATTGAACCCTGTACAAATCATCTTTGATTCTACAAACGCTATTATCAAGTTTGCAGTTGACACGGCAGTGGTGGGACTCATATCAGGTGGAGATGAGACAGCACATAGGGATGAAGAACAACGACTGCCAGTGTGGTGTGTGGAGGAAACCTCATGCCAAACAAACATAAGACCAAAAAACTCGGCTATATAGAACTGTGTAGAAAACATCTCTGATTTGAACTTTCAGCTGAAAATCTATTTTAGACTACCAACAACATTGCAGTAGTCAAGCAATACCGGTAGCAAGCCTACCTCCTGAGGATTTTCAGAAAGACCAATCTGTCTGAGCAACTGCTGCTGTCCTTTTGTCACTGTTTCATCTAGGTTGTTTCGAACTATTGCATCTTTGCATGGTTTAAAAGCTGCACCTCACTGGACAGCAGAGCACTCCAGAGGGTCATCCATAACTAAAAATATATCGGTTGCACAGTTCTCTCCCCTAAGGCGTGCTAGCGTTTGATGGACTGAAAGTGACTGGCCTAGCTGAAGGTTCATGCCACTGACAAATTTTGGACGGTCAGATTAAGGAGAAGATCGGTGTGCTGATTTTCAGAGCTTTCGGTCCATACCTGACAACACATCTTTTACTTTTACCAAAGTAGTGTAAGTAATAAATAATAACCTAACCTGCTATTAGTCAAACTGATTCGAACGGAATTACCAATTACAAAATGTTACCAGCCATTGTACTGTGGAAAACAATGTCAGCTGTTTTTGGTTTAACGTGTCAACTAGCATTAGTTAGATAGCTAAGCCCTTCTTGTCTTTTGTTTCTTAGCCATTTGTTGTGTGTCTTTAGGTGAAAATGACAAAGGATGAGTTCAAGTGCACTGAAACCTTAAGGTGGCACCAGCATTTTTATTCAATACTCCCAGGTTGTCATTCAACATCATATAACAAATGTATATGTGTGTATATAAATCTACTACAACTACTACACACACACACACACACACACACACACACACACACACACACACACACAGATGTATCGGTCTCAATCAGTATCAATATCGGTATCTGGCATTTAAAAAATGGTATCGAGCCAGCCCTAATATATATATATATATATATAAACCCACACCAAAGTGCCACTGGTGGGGCAAGAAGGTGGAATTTTGCTTTCAATCACATTCTGACTTTTAACTTTTGAACCACAAAAATCACAAACTGTACCTGTAAGTACATCTAAACCCTCTTTTTTTTTTACCAGCATCTCATATTCTGCAGTTACTGCAGGGTCTCAAAGGTCCAACATCATAGGCTAAGGTATAGTTTTAATTTTGTACAGGCCATGATATTTCTGAGTAAAAAAGAAGTGACTACTAAAATTGAGCAGACTCCATTAGGGCTGTGGTGTAGGATATATTTAGAGGCATTATTCAACGCAATATTTAATAATTGCAATCTAAAATGTTTCCCTGGCACATAAGCAATTTAATCCAACCTAGGTGACGTGAAAGTATTTAAGTAAAAACTGTTAAAAATGAAACCCACTGCTCCCTTGTTTGAAACGATACTTGGGAGCGTGGTGCTTTACTTGAATATTTGGATCCACCGGACTTCGTTAAGGTTTTCTGGAACCCAAACTAACTTTGATGCCCCATGGGCAAGACTGGTGTGAATTCTCTAAAAGGAAACAATAAAAGTGGAAGCAAGAGGTCTAAAGACTAGCCGTTTGAATTTGGCGCTGAACATGGCGGCGTTGCGCTATAGGACCGAGCAGAGAAGAAAAGACGCCAGCAGGTCGCGGTAGCACCGGGGCCGTCGAGTTCACACAATATGCAGGAGCAGAAGAGCAGCAAAACCGCGACTGACAAGATTTTATTCGGTCTCTTCGTGCCCTTAACGCACGCAGCATGTAAAAACCAGACGACACACCGCCAACTGCGAAGACTGAGGCCGAACACGGGCTTTGTGTTTTGACCACGAGAATGTGGCGCTGCTTCGAGGACTGACGAGTCGTTTTTTCTTTTACCAAATGGAAGACACG
>JAUZST010005986.1:0-15166 GCA_034779995.1 Parotocinclus haroldoi
CCGATCTTGTATGTGTGTGTGTATATATATACATATACATACATATACATGTATTTTGAGGGCTTTGTGTTTTCACAATAAATACTAAAACAATGTTTAGTCATGCTCCGATATTGTTGCAACGTCACTTGACCTAAACTTGTCATGTGTGGGATAATCGAGTCGACTATCGTCACAATCACGTAATAGGATCATTTGCAGTACATGCTTTCACCGCAGGAGGGCAGGCTTGTCCCAACTATATGCTCAAATGCGCATACTACATTTCTAATAAGCCACCAAACTCAGGACCTTGAAGTGACGCTTGATCATGACGCCCCAGCCCCAAAATTAAGTATGAAAACTGCGCCACCCATGAGCCGATTTATTTTTAATATTCTTGTTTTTTTTTTTATAATATAAAAGCATCCGTTCCTGATTCTCAAATCTGGATCACAGATTTACTCAGTTGATCTGTTACAGCTAACTAACTAACTTTTTATTATGATTGCATATTATTTAACATTAAAAAAATGACCAGTCATGCATTTTGTTTGATATCAGTACACTTACACCTGAGTTAGCAATACATTTCCCAAACTCTAATCATAATTGTAGTATAAATTAAGATGTTACCATTGTAATGTGTTATTAAAAATAATAAATCTCAGTTCTAATCTAATACATTATTATGGTAAAGTTTGTAGATACATATCCATTGCAGGGTAGTTAATTTGCAGCTTGTGTTTGCTGTTCCTTTATATACTGAAGACTGAAGAAGAGAACGGCCCTTACAGAAAGTGTAATTTGATGTGTTTGAAGTGTAACTTTTGGGCATGGGATCACAAAGTTATGTTCATGAGTTTATATCTTTAGGAATATAAGTAATGGTTATGTAGGCAATGCTATTCTTATCTAGTAGCGACACTTGTATCAAAGTGTGCCAGCACAATATTTATTTAGAACCACTACTTCAAATCATTTCAAGTTTTTCTTTAAGTCTTTGATTTCTCTGCCATTTAAACATTTAAGGTTCAATGTTTTACATGGTTAATATAATATTTTGTTGGATATTTATTTTTTTTTCTCATTTTTGAGTACTACAAGATATTTACGAGACAAAATAAGCCTTAAAGTTATTTATAAAACTAGAAAACAAAAGCAGATGCAGTCTAGACTTGGCTTTCATAGATGCAGAGAATCACTGTCAGTATTTTCCCTGTTTATAACATTGTCAATATAAATTTGGCACTACTTCACATCTACTGCAGCTGCCATCTCTACGTTTTGTAAAGTTTCCAAATTGTGTTTTTATGTAGGCTGAAATTAAACTAATAATAAGTAAAGAAAGAAAGCAATATGTATGCATGCATGCTGTAAAAATTGCAATAGCATTGAGTGAATAGTATGATGATGATAGGAAGGAAAAAATCTAAGAATATAATCTATAATGTAATAATACTATTATTATAATAATATTAGATAATAATAAATAAACAGTCATATGGAAAATATCTAAGGAATTATTTGATATTTAAGGTTGATATAGAAGGTTGGTATCTGGGATAATTTGGAAGTAACACTCATTCATTCATTCAGTCATTTTCTTATGCACAGCATAGCTGATGACACAGGGCACTCAGACACTCATGCACACATTCACACAAAAGAAACATCAGTTAACCCAACACACATGTCAGTGGAATGTGTGTGTGGGGGGTGGTACCTGGAATACACCCAGACGGAGTCCGAGGTTGGGATCGAACTGGGGGATGCTGGAAGGCAACCATGTTAACTGTTGCCCCTGGTAAATAACAGTTCAATGATTATTCAATTCACATGGCTGCTTCTAAACATGTAGTCACGAATAACTTTCTGTCTCTGTGACATAGAATCTGTTGGATTTAGAAATGTAGCTATTGGGAATAAAAAAATGGATTTATCTGTCCAGTCTCTGCTGCCATGTTGCAATTACTCATATCTGTGAGTGAGCACTTCTTGGCATTGCCTTCCCAACGGGACTCCCTGAACATTTTTCTTGTGAGGAAACGGCTGTCATGAGACTAACTGGGTGGAGCCATGTAGGCAGGACGCTCCAGTGACATTGTCTAGAATGATAGCGCTCTTCTTCTGTAAATGATCCTGTCTGATTGAACGTGTATGGATAGCTATTTCATATTTCCTACCTTGACTAAAGGGATCCGTGTGCTCAGGTGCTGTGTCAATAAGACAGTGACAGCAAATATCATGCCAGGGCAGGATGCACTCTCAACTTCACTACCTAGCACATGGAATGCTAACATGGAGCGTGCTTTAAGTTGCTAGCAACTGTGTAAAAGTATCCGTTTTTTTTTTATTACTTTTGTATTGCTGAAGTAAAAACACTTTAGAGATGGGTTTGTAACCTTTTCTCTCCTGATAAGCATCAACAGCTTTTTTATATAAGACATTCCCTTTGTTCATGATATGATGCAGTTCCATAAACATGTGCTATGAGCAGAATTTGATGGAGCCCTGTTCTATAAATACAACGCAACATTCATCACTCCTGAATGCCAAATACCAAGTGAAATGCTGCATTCATAAAAATCATAACTGTTAATCCTAGAGATCCATGTACTTTTCCACTCACAGATGAGTACTTGTGTGAAAATCTGATGATATTTTAGGTTGTATATACCTGTATATCACAAAGTGCTATCCTGAACACAAGAATATTCCTGTTACCATGGTGGGTCGAACCTAGAAGCAATTTGGAAAGGCAGTCTTATCTTGCAAATGCTGGTAATACTATGTTCTTCTCACCATGGCATAGATGTCACAAATGTGTTGACCTACTCTCCTACCCTAGCCCAATTGTTGCCCAGTGTGTAGTTCTATGCTTTTTCTCCATTGTGCCTTATTCCCAACCCCCACTTTAAGAGTAGGAGTAAAGACTAACAGATATTCCTGGTCTGGCCTCACTGCAAAAGGGCTCAACTTAGGCTTTTGATGACCACATATCATATGCATTTGAGGCTTGATAATACATGAATGTTATTATCTAAATATTGCTCTGTCTCTCACATATTCTACAAGACCTTTATGGGCCTTATGGAAGGTCTACTTCTTTACCATTAATTTTACATGGCAGACATTTTTATGCTTCATTGGCTTTAACAACAGCAGAGTGTCAGCATGCCCTCATTTGTAGATACATAAAAGGATCCCACCATGCTTGGCCAGTCACTAAACAGATTACAAGTCCTGGGGCGTGTGGAAGTTCTAACTCAACAGCCTTTAAAGCAAGCATCAACTAAAGGCTGTGATCTTGTTAGACAGATCCACTTCAGGTGCTGGCCTGCCAAACATGTCAGTGATCTACACATCCCTCATGTTCCTAGAACCCAACAAATCCGGAGATTTGTGACACTTTTCACAAGTACTTTAGCTTGAAAGCAAGGGGGAAGGGATAGAAACGTTTTAGGCCACTGTGTATCTGCTTAGAATATGAACACAGAGTTTGCCATATTACACAGAATATATGTGGCATCCCCTAATTGATTTTTACCATCCTTTAATGGCTTAGGAATACGATGATTAATAATTAACTGGTCATTAAACGCATGGTGTAAAAGTAATCAGTACTTAATGAACATAACGTGAGCTTAAACAAAGTTTAATTCTTACATTTATCATGTAATCAGAGATGCCCATGGAGCCCAAGAGGAGCATGGACCACTTTTTGATTCTTGTTCCTCCCAACTTATAACATTTAGCGAGTTTTTTTTATTGTAATTGTAAAAAAAAAAGTACTATAAAACACTGAATGTATAAATCCAAAAAGCACCAAAGGAGTCTTGGTCCTCAAAATATAATGTTTATGGGGTTTTTCCATGCCACTGTCACTTGTGTCACTGACATTTGCTGCATATTAAATGAGTAGATTCACTGAGGGACACTGCTTGGTCATATACAATAGGTGGGAATTTGTGCAATTGAATGTTTCTGAAAAAATCATTCATTCTAGATCAGTTGGTCTGTTGGGGTAGGAGTTGAAAATTGTTTATTTTGCTATGGATCACAGTACAAATATAAAGTCAAGTAAAATCTTAGGTGGCTTTACAGCTTTACAGCAGACTAACAGTTGCTTATGCGTGTGGAATCAATGGAAGTTCAAAGTAAAGGATTTTGCACATGTACCACTCATCCCACCTCATTTTTTTCATCACACCAGGAGGAGTTCTGTGAATAAAGAGGTGAAGCGTAGTTGAGTTACATTGCCCTGACAGGCTGATAGGAATTTTAATTGACACTCCACTCCCAAAAAAGGCAGAACATGTTGTCAGGAAGCAAATGTGGAAACCTGAAGAGTTCATCTCTCTTCTGTCCTCCCTCTCTTTGATTATAGGGCCAAGTCATTATCAAAGGTAACTAGGGCACAGTAGGACAAATGTAACAGTATGTAAGCAATTCTGGTTGGTGGTTAGAGTGAAGGCAGACATGCAGGCATGCTAATTTATTAAAATAGCTGGTTTTACAAGGCATTACTGAATCCATAGACATAAAGGTAAGGTGAGATGGTATGTGTATACCTGTAGTCTGCCTAAGAGCAGTCTAGTTTCGAATACTGCATATGCAATGACATTTTTTATATCACAAAAATGTAAATGTGAATGATTAACAGAGATCTTTTATCCTGTTACTTTAGAAAATTAAAGGAGTATTGCAGACATAGTCTGTAATTTGGTACAAAAACCTGTACTCAAAAGTCAATTAGGAGTTGTATGTTTCCAGGTGCCATCTGATTAGTAGGCATGAGACTTAGAAATTTTATGAAAAGGAGGTGAATATTGTTTTAGTAGTAAAATATGTACATTAAGGGGGCTGTTATTAAAGAATCATTACAAAACAGGTAAAAACCAAAAATGGAGAAGCTGGATAATACTTGTGAATGACCTCATTGGGTAGTAGAATAGTCCTTTCAGTCCCTGTAAAGTCAGAAAAAAATATTACACATAAGATTTTGATTCTGCCATAGGGATTGGTTTCTAGGGTAAAATTCCTATTTGCAGTGCTAAAAACATGTTTAAACTGGAGCTGTCAAATGATTTAAATATTTAACCACATTAAGAGATTTTTATTGTATTAATTGTGATTAATCATAGTTTCTGCTTCCTAGTATTTGACCCTTAAAAAATAGACGCAAACATGACACTATACAGCCATATGATTGAATAATCTAAGCTTCAAAAGAATGCATTTATTAATTTTTATTAATATTATAGATTACATATAATATAATATATAATTCATATTATATTACATTAGAATCAGATTTAAGATGTGACTTAAACATGTGGCATAATGTGCCACTGCTAATTCATATAAAACATACAAAATACAAGTATTGTTAAATATTTTTACATTTTAAGAGGAACGTTATGTTGTGTTTGATGATTTAATGTCACTTTCAGCATCAATGACTATTTAACGACAGACACAATGTTACTTTGAAACAAACCATATATACGATTGGGCCAGTTTAGCTTGTTTACTGTTTTTATAATGTGGGAGGAAACTGGTTTACCTTGAGTAAACCCACATGGACACAGGGAGGAACTTCAAAGTCAGATCAAGTCCAAGGTCGGAGCTGAACTGAAGATGCTAGGGCTGTGAGGCAACCATGCTAACCACTGTGCCACCTTGCATGTTTGCATCTGTACGGGTACAGATTGATCTGCCATTTTTTAACATGTGGGCCAATATGCTGGTCCTCATAGAGAATTTTGTTTTCTTTGAGATAGCTCTACAACTTTCTTTTGAAGAACAAAAGAGTCAAATGTGCTTTAGGTTTATGTATATTTGTAAAATTAATTAGCTGCAGAAATGTTTTGTCAGTGGAAAATCTTCACAATAGTAGATAGGCAAACATTTGTGTGTGTGTGTGTGTGTATTTGTCTGTGTGTTTCCACGTCTGTGTGTGCGCGTGCGCGCGTCGGAGGGGAGTTGTGGGTGTATATGTGTATAAAGAATGTGGACCAGACGCTTCTCTCTAAAGCTTGTGTTTGTGCTGACCTTCATCTTGCAAGTTCCCTATAATTGCATGGGCCCTAGCCACACTGCTTATGTTCCAAGAGTCCAAATTAAAAAGAGACGAAAGTGGAAAGAATTCTGAAAGTACAGGGTTGGCTTTTCTTTTTCTGATAAGGCACTTCTCTTTCTCTTTCAGTCATTTTGGCATGTCTAACATCTTAGCAATGCATATTATTTCATGAGCTGCTGATCTGATAAATTCCTTATCAAAAATAGGCTGATGTGTTCAGAATGTTCACTTTTTGGCAGTTTTCGTATGAAGTAATGGAAGGAATTTATATTATTTAGTGTCAGTTCATGAACACTGATCTTACAGGGAAACAAAAGTTTGGAGCTAGTCTAAAAAGGACCACATTAAAAAGGACATTATGTGGATTAAAGAACATTTCAAAAGCAATGGTTTAATGAGAGGTTGCTCGTCCTAAAGCCGGGGGGAGGGGGTGTTGTTGTTTACAACGATATACAGAAACTGAAAAGAAAACCACACACAAGTTTGTCTTTTGCTGATTAATGACACACCTACTAACTTTAACCTCAGTGACACACACACACACACACACACACACACACACACACTACTCCCTGCTTCAAGCTAGCCCTCTGCTTCTACATATCAGTAGAATGAATGAAAGGTATGCTGTGCTCCTGGCAGCCTAAGTGCATTGCATTTGTAATGATTTGTATGATGAATGTTATTTCTAAAATATTGTTTTGTATACGTATACACAAAACTACAAAATATCAAACATCTCTGACAATTGCAGTGATTACGGTTCACATGTATAGTTTCACATGATTTGCTCATATACCAAGGTGAAATTGATATTTAGAGATACAGATGTGGTCAGATAAATATCACTTAATTAGTTATTCAATCTCTAAACAAGAAATAAATCAAAGTGACAGGCGCTTTTGAACCCATTGCTACCTCTCATCGTGTGGTTACTACTTTTGACATACCATTTAGTATCATAACATGTGGTTTGGAACACAGCCCACATGGTAGTCTCTCCTCAAAAGTCCAGGCTGGTGCTCAACACGGTTCTTGAAAAGTTTCCAAGCAAGCAACATATGTAACTGGTCTATCTGTGACACATGTTTTATACAGGCTGGAGTTTTTTGTGTGAAAATAATGTCATTTAAAGAAGAGACAAAGTGTGTAAACAGCACTATAGAAAAGTGAGCATACTTCTTATATTAACCTCAACCGCACTTCTGGTGAAAAACTTGTTACACCCCTGCACATAAAAGCTTCACACTTTGGAATGTACGAGCCTTGTATGACTAAAGCTACTGATAAGAGGGTCTTTTCTGGTCAGTCTCACAGTTTACCTCATTAAAACGAGGTAAAGAGAGGGTCATGCACATAATTGACTCCCCTCTGAAGTGACATAGGATGTGTGGCTGAGCCAGAAGCTTCTCACAGTTTTTAAATCACACAACTGAAATTACTTTTAGGGACATAACTCTACCTATACATTCTATATATATTCATTGATTATTAGTAATACAGTATTACCTAAAATTATATATATATATATATATAGCTGTATCCTGGAAAATAAATGGTTCCATGCATAGTGTCTTTTAGACCTAAAAAGGTTCTGAAGTTTTTCAGATTGCTGTGATATATCATATGTAGACTACTCATTGTAGACTAGATGTTCCAGCAGACATTTGCTAACTATAGTTTGATAAATAATAATAATGTAAATTGGATTACGTTTACATCATATGTTGTGAAATTACATTTTTGACATTTAGTGTAATTATATGTATAATATAACATCAAAGAGATTGTTTCTTGAAAAAAAAGCTGTTAGCTGTACAGTGGCGCTTAAAAGGTTTGAACATTTTAGAACTGATCTTTACTGATCTTTAAGAGTACAAGTAAGACCATAACTGATCCTTTACATCCACTCACTCGCTACTTACTCTTACAGCAGTTTCCATCCCATCAGAGACAAAGAGTAAGTGCCTTAAAGACTCAACTGGCACACTCACAGCTTCTTTCCACAGCCTATCATCCTCCTAAACATGAACCCTTACCACATAACTCTCTTTTAGACTTTATTACTCACATATTTACATGTACTGGCCACTTTAAGGACTATAGCCAATGCATACATGCATTTTAACTTGTGACAGAGCACATTTACATATCTAATGTAATCATTAATGCTTATGCTAATATTTACATTTGCTGCTAGCTACATATGCTATGTACAGTATATGTGCCTATACCCCAGTACAGAAATTGTGCTGTAAACATATTGTTTATTTACGTTTCAATTTTATTTTATGTAATAAATTCCTTGTGCCTGTTGTGTGTAAAATAAACACTATATCATTTTCACCCAAGTCTTAAAACTAGATACAGATAACCCAGTTACACAAACAAGACTAAACATTATATGTCATAATTACTTACTAAGAATGATGTAAAATGATATTATTTTTTCTGTAAATCTTAAAATCTTTATCTTGAAAGTTACTTTGAAGTTGTTTTCATTCAGTGGAATGACGATTGGGTGCGAGTGGGAACCCTGTTGTATCTGAAGAACAGAGATATGTAAAATCTGGTTCTCAGAAAAATAGAGTTGTTGATGCTCATCAGGACGGCAGAATTTATAAAACCAACGCTTAAAAGTTTGGACTTTATCATTTAGTAAGACATACTGTGTAAGAAATGCAAAACCATTGTTGCCCTCCCCAGTGGTTCACCAAAACAGGTCACTCCATGAGAAAGGTGTGTAATAGTTTGCAAATAGGTCACAAATTAGGAACAGAGGGTCTAACTTCTAAGCAAAAAAAATCAAACTAAAACAGACTCACATTGGCTAATGTTAATATTCACCATCACTAAAACACAATGAACAATGGCACAACAGGTTACAAGGATAAAACCACTGCGTTCCACTGTTCCATAGACAACATTCCTGAGCATCTGCAATTTGCTAAAGATCATGTGGACAAGCCAGAATGTTATTGGAATTGTTTTTGTGGACAGATGATCAAAATAGAACATTATGGGTTAAATGGGAAGCATCATGTCTGGAGACAGAAAAAACACTACATTCCAGCATAAGAACCGTATCCCATCTGTGAAACATGGAAGTGGTAGTACCATGGTTTGGGCCTGTTATGCTGATTCTGGGTTTGCCATCATTGATGGAAAATTGAATTATAAATCACACCAGTAGATTACAAAGGAAATATTCTTAACGTATCCTGTAATGTGTTTTCATGCTATGTGACCTGATATAATTAAAAGGATGAGTTTGATCCTGGATTCGTTGACAGACTGCCCTTTAGAGTATAAAAGACTGAAATGAGCAATACTGCAGTGCTGCAGTGACAAGGTTCATCTGGTCACTATTCTGCTCTTCAGCTAAAACTCAAATCTGAACATGTGACAAAGAGTAACATTGAATTTCACCCCAGAACTGTTTTACTTGTGTTAGTTCTGCCATAACGGGTCAGAGCTAGCATAGACTCAAAAGAATTTAATTTCAGCTCAGACTCAATGTCAGACCCAATGACTCAGACTCATGGTTGTCTGTTGTGTTTTGTGGCTATGAAGGATAACAGGCGATTCTTGTGATCTAACTTTAAGGGATATGAATTGAAATGGGAATTACAACGGAACCTCTGAATTCACCTGTTCACTTAAACAAATTGGATATCGAACAGTACGTTAAATTTTTTTGGCCCCAAATTCAAACAAAAATTCAGAATTTAATTAAAGGGCTCAATGATGCAAACCAGTTGATCCAATCCAGTTCAGTTGGTAACAATAATACACCAATACGTTATGCCAATTGCCTTAAAACCCTAAAGAAGAACTAGAGTGCGATCACAGACATATTATGTATATTAGACTGCTCACAAAAATTAGGGGATATTTAATTGGGGGATATTTCATTTTGATGTACTTAGTTCAAATATTAATAGTTGTATTAGTACCAGTCAAAAGTTTGGACACGCTTTGTATTTTTCTTTCATTTAGCTATTTATCATAAATTCTAATGTTAAAAAAATTCTTACATATTTTTTCTTAAATAATTTCATAATTTCTTACATAATTTTGTCCATTTCTTAAGCCAGCATCCCAATTCTGTGGTAACAAGCAAAAATGAATGCATGTGCCAGAATGATTTCTTATCCTCATCCCCTTCTTTCACATTTTCAATAATTTGACAAAAAAAAATTAAACTAAGCAAAGAGAAATGCCAGTCCATAATTACTCCTAGGACAAAATTCTGAAAGTGCAGTGGCCAAAACCACCAAAAGCTACAGTGAAACTGGGTCTTATGAAGACCATCACAAGAACTGAAGACAATTTCTGCTGCAGATCACAAGCATAGTCGTAGCCCTAAACAATCACTTGTTAACAGCATGAAAACTAACAGCTGAAATACTGTAAATGCTTCACGGTGCTCTAGCGGCAAATACATCTGAAACCAGTACAGGTACTTGCCGTTTAATGGCCTTCCAATCTATGCCTGTTTGCTTTAATGACCGAGGTCTTTAAAATGATAATAAGCTGTGATGGAAAATAAAAATTTTCCTTTTAACTTTGAATGCTGTGGTCATAAACAGCTGATAATTTCAACAGCATTATTGTTCACAATGCTGTCTATCCATGTATTGTTGACTTCTGTCAAACAAGCGTATCAGGTCCATCATACCATCCTTTTAAGTGTTACGACTTTCCCCTACAGAGGGTTGTAAAAAGTACATTACTCAATAATTATTATTTCCATTCCGAATTTCCATAGATTAAACATGCAGTGCCATGCTGTGTATAATGTTTCATTCATATTTTCACTGTATCTCTGATGCAAATATGTATTATTTACGCATTTATGCAGTTTTCCTGGCAAAATTCTCTTTGTATTTACATCACATTAGCCTGTAAACACTCGGTAACTATGGTAACGTCCGGTCAATGTCCATTTCGGTCATGTGATCATTAAACAGCACATGCCTGTAGTTGATTTAGATTACTTTATTGCCTGAATGCCTTTTTGCAACTATACAGTAAAAACACTAAATAAAGCTACTAATAAAATAAATAACTAATAAAACTTAAAAAACTAACAGTATGACAACACATTGTGTTGCCCATAGGCTTTCATTCTTTTTATTATTTTTTTTGGTTTTTATTCTTTTCCATTTATTTCTTTCTACGCAAATATTACTAAGATTACTTAATATAATGTTTTTTTATTCACATAAAAAGCAAATGTATATAAATATAAAATATGATAAAAAAAATATGAAACAAATCTCCAATTGTACCATAGTACACTGTGAACTATAGCTGTTCTGTCATTCTATGAAGTGAATTAACAAAGCTAGTTTAACACTTACTAACAAACAACAATCAAAGCTGTAATCAACTAGAGAAGAGTCTGGCAAAATCCAGCATGGATCCAGAATTATTTTCTAATATAACTGCAGTATTTTATAATGTACTTTGATCACATCCAATCTTGCTGTGCCTTTTAAAGCAAACGTCTTCAAAGCTTTGAAAGAATAAACACTTTGATGGATGCTCAAAACCTTTCCTCCTGACAGCTTTGATCAAAGCATGACATATCTTCTTGTTTGGCATTCTGGATTGACAAGAAAGCAAGTTGTTCTTCTTATGTTTACATGTTTGCAGTTTGCAGTTTTTCAACATGACTTTCATAACCTCATCAAATGCATAGACTTCCAGTATATAAACAGTGGGGATTATGTGGTTATGGCTCTGGACTGCTAATCGAAAGGATTTAGGTTCAAATCCAAGCACAAGAAAGGCAATTTTGCAGAACCCTCATTTCACTCTGAGAGAAATGCTTTACTCTGGGTAAAATGCAAGTAAACATTTGTTTCTTAGGTAATTTGCAAATCCTTCCAATATATGCTTTCAGTGACAATGGACAAATACATGAACATGGTAACATTACTTCCATTTAAAACCTTTTGAAAAGCCACAACACTTAAATGAAGACTTTTTTTTCACAAAGAACACTATACTAAACTACTTGTAAAAGGTACACTCTTTTTAAACTACTGCTAAAAAAACCCTACTGATGCCCCATCCTGTAGCCCATTATGGCACCCTGAGGTAGAGACTATGACTATATCCAATCAGTCATTTACATGACAACAATTTATGTATTTTGGCCTGTAGACATGGTCAAGGCAATCTGCTGAAATTTGCTGGTCTGAGTATAAAAACACAGTCTGCTGTAGGATTTATAGAGAGTGGTCTGAAAAAATATCTAGTGAACTTCAGTTTTCTGGGAGAAAATGCCTTGTTGATGAAAGAGGTCAGACGAGAATGGCCAGACAATGGCAACAGTATAATTATACCTGAGCTATGCAAAAGAGCGTCTCTGAATGCACATCATTCATCAGATGGGTTACAGCAGCAGACCATACTGGGTGCCACTTCTGTCACCTAAGACCAGGCTACTGAAGATAACATTTGCATGAGTTCCCTGAAATTGGACAAAAAACGACTGAAAACAATGACGTCACAAAAAGCTCAAATTATCTTTAGCTGGTTTCTTGAACATACCAATATACCACTGTACTCGAACAGCCTCTGCAGTCTCCGGACCTCAAACCAGTAGAGCATCTTTGCGGGATGTGCTGGAAAGACAGAGTCACATCAACAGCTGATGATCATATCAATATGATCCCAAATATATGACGGATGTTTCCAACACTTTATTGAATCCATTCTACAAAGAATAAAGGTAATTATGAAGGCAAAATGAGATTCAAACCGGTACTAGCAAGGTGTACCTAATGAAATGGCCAGTGAGTGTATACACAGTATATAAACTATATAATTTCAAGTGTTCAACAGAACACAAAATAAATAAAAGTTTTCAAACACCCGTAACATTTAGCAGTAAAGAATGGTCCTTGGACACATTTTGTAAAAGTATAGTTTTTATCAAAACATAACTGATTAATAGTAACTTAACTTATTTACTTAGTAACTTATTTTTAAGTACATCACTGTGAAGTTACTTCATTATGAAGTATACATGGTTATTGTCAAGCTGGTTTTATAGATGATAGGTAGTGATTTTGAAATCCACCATCACAAAGAAAGCAAGTCCTGAATAGTCAGGAATTCGAGAATCTGTATGCTGTACTTTCAGGGACATGTGTGGTCATGAACGAGTGGAATTATCTGTATAACAAAGGTAATTTTTGCGTTGCATAAGTCACTCTAGCCTGTTCCAAGATTCACACCCTTCTAAAAGACTGCAGAGATGGGGCATGTTGGGGCAAACAGAGAAGGAAGAACAGAGCTTTTTTTCCCTTCCATAGAGCGGGTGGAGAATACTCCCACAGCAGCTGTCACACATATTACAAAATCACTGCAAGTTTAACCCACAACACTTAATTAAGACGAGTACACCTGTTTAGTGTTCAAGTCTCCTGGTCCCACCGTGTGTTACCACAGAACGTGGAGACTTGTTTAATTAGACCTGTCTAATATCAATGACAAAACACATCTAATGTGAATAAACAGCTGAATGTATTACTAAAAATATTTAAGACTTGATTTTCCTTTCTACTACTACTACACAATCGTTTATTAGTATACAATGTGACTTTTAAATAATTGCACAAATGCCCTAACTGCAGCACTTTCCCTATGTATTTTATGTCCACGAGCTCATGTGGTATGTAAATCATATAGGAAGTGAAATAGCTTTGAAATTTGTTTCAACGAGGATCAGTTAATAGTCTATGGCATACCCCCATAGCATGTAGCATTTTATCTACAGGATTTAACTGAACACTGGTGAAAATGTTTGCCAAATACTTATAATTTCTCAAATCTATGTTTTTGTCCAAAATGCTATGTTTTATATATACTGTATAGTGGACAACACTAAGGGTTCAGGCAGACCTATTGGCTTTATCCAAGAGAGAAAATATTTTCGCTATGCAATGTAAGGTGTAATATTAACCTAATCCTGTAGCGGAACCCTGTTCATCTGACCATACCACAGCATCTTATCAGCTGGATTAAGGTCTAGACTCTGACCCATTTCAGCTAGAGTTTCAACCTTTGTCTCATCCATCTATACAAAAGTAACACAGCAGTATTGTGCAATGTCCAGATTTTCTTTATAAACATGAGACTTGCAAGTTTTGAATGAAATCCATCCATTAAACCATTAAAATGTGTTACTTCAATATCCCACCCTGGGTCGCTGGCTAAGCACCGACTTTCCCATGACCCTGACTAGGACTAAGAGGATAAGAAAATGAATGTTCTACAAGGATTACTACAGGGATGTTATTTTGGGTTTCTTTTCTACCTCTACAATGGTGTAATCTTTGCTGAACAGCTATTACTTGAAAAGTAGTACTGTACAGAACTTCCAATATTCCATTTCTTGTTCTAAGATTCTTGTCCCTTGTGGGGGAGGGGGGGCATGTCTTACATAACCATATATTTATTGGGAGTTGCTGACTAAGGTATAGTGATTCGTTTTTTAGGGTGGGACAGATCTATAATCCACACTTCAAATGTAAATGGAATGCCTGTACTTAACTCAGAGTTTCACATAGTTTAGCCAGACTGAAGTGTGAATGGGTTAGCCAATGCAGAGGGCACAGCCTTTAAATGTCTGGCTTACTTGCTTAAACATCTTAATTTACATCTTTTAACTGTCAGGGAATGATTTTGTTTAGCTGGAAGGATTAAACCAGAAAATCACCAAGCTTTGCTTGACTCTAGCATCTGTTGTTTACCTCTTCAATAAAGTCAAGAACATTACAATTGCTGCTATGATTGTAATTAAGACAAATTATGTTTGCCCTTTTTAACCTGGATAATGATCAAACCACACTTTATGACTAATAATCATAGAAATCCAGGTAATTCCTAAGGTTTTGTAACTTTCACCTGCAACTGTATTCGTAATGGTGCGTGTGTGTGTGTGTGTGTGTGTGTGTGTGTGTGTGTGTGTGTGTGTGTGTGTGTGTGTGTGTGTGTGAGAGACAGATCAATACGTACAGAGTCTGGCTCAGAGCAGGTCCACCTTAAAGCAGCTGTGCTTTGTTCTGCATACACACACACACA
>JAUZST010005987.1:0-15166 GCA_034779995.1 Parotocinclus haroldoi
GTGTGTGTGTGTGTGTGTGTGTGTGTGTGTGTGTGTGTGTGTGTGTGTATATATATATATATATATATATATACACACACACACACCAATGGTACCACTGTTTAAAAGACTCGTCTAGATTGTAGCATTGTATTGCTCTGTAGTTTTTGTTTTTACTTTAAATGGCAGTGTATGTTAAATGTTTGCTGATGGCATTCAACAGCACCCATCAAGCTTCTATTATAAATATTTTAGGGATAGTGGCTTTCTCTGGCGTTCTTAGTACAGAAAAATGAAAATTCTGATTTGTGATCATCACAATTACACTACAGATGTGGATGATAGAGACTGGAAAATGCTGGAATATTCATTTAAACCTGATGTCTGTATTATGAAGTCATCTTATATACCATCACTTGATAAGTCACTAATTATTTTGGATGCATAGACCCCTAACTCACACTCCCAACATTCACTAACTTACACCAGTCAGCTCTCCCCTTCAAAATGTTTCTTTTCTACAGAACTGGGTTCAGTAAACATCAAGAAGTAGTATTCAGGCACATATAGTGCATACTTTGGCATCCTGACTCTGTTAGTTAGTTTCATGAGCAGCGGACTGATCCCAGTACTGTGCGTATACATATGAGTGTGTGCTTGTATGTGTGAGTAGAATAACCCTGGCCTTAACACCACTGTCCCTCTCTCCTTGGCCTATGTCCTCTCCTGGCTGTGGGCTGGTTTGCGGGTCCTCGGGGGCTTCTGGGTCTAGCAGGCAGGCCAGGTTTGTTGGACTGTCACTTCCAGCCTGTACTTTGTTGCTGTTGCATGACTTTAACCTCGTCACCTCCCCTGCAGGCCCCCTACCCCCCAGTCTGGTGCTGGGTGATGATGTCAAGTGGAGCTCATTATCAGGTGTCATCTGGACGTCAGCTTAGGCTGATTATGCCATAGTGTTGTCGATCAGTAAATTGAATGCTGGAAGGATGGCTCATGAGGACCTGATCAGTGTACACACATGCACACAGAAGCGAATGCAGTGACAGACAAAGAAAAGCACAGGCGCATGAATTCAGTGTTCTGATAGGTATCTGCTCAGTTCACTTAATAATGGACAACCACAATAGATAACATCACTTTGTTTGAATTTTGTCTCTGGTGATTGTTGTGTAGTTGCACAGTAGTGTTGAAAGATGCAGTCTGTATGAGTCATGTTCATTGAGTGCTTAGTACAGAGTGCAAAACGAGCTCTAAAATTAATGCTATTTGCTGTTAACAAAAGTTATCATTAAACCATTGAATGCAGAGGACAAATGCATAGAAAAACATATAGAAACAAAAGGCTTAAAAAGCCTTAACATGTTGTTGGCAGAAGGATGTAAAAATGTGAAATTTTGAGTTAGTTAATAAATTGTGACTGTTCTTTTTAACTGCCAGTGTATCTTTAAAAACATAACAAAATGATAACATAACCTGCCCAGTGCTGCCAGAAACTACTTCTGAGATAAACGAAAAGGTTGGCGTTTAATGTGCTAATTGTGTGCAGACTCTTGCAGACCTCATGTATTTATCCTTCCATAACCCAATTCAACTTCTGTTCACCTCATACCCTCACCTGTCAAATTATACCTGTTATATCACAGCCTTTCTACATTGTCTTCTCCTCCATCCCTCTCTCCAGCTCAGATGGAGACGTACACCCGTGTGTGAGGTGCAGTCAGTGTATTTGAGCCATGTGTCTTTGTCTGTCCGTGACTGATCCAGCCTTTTATTGCAGGCAAACCTGGTGGCAGCATTTGAACAGAGCCTTACACTTATGACAGCTCGCCTCCAGAGCCTGTCAGTCACCTCCGATCAGAAGGTCAGTGAGTTTGCTGGATGCACATCTATGTGTACAAGGTCAACCGCGATGGTGTTTAAAATGTTCTAAAGGGTCTAGCATACCTCCTAGTGGCTATCTGCTTAACGTGTTTTAATCCCATTTACACAAACATCAAGTAAACGTTTCGCAAGCAAAACTTTTAATGGCACTTTTTGTAATTATTGGCCTTCATAGTAGTGATATGTCTCACATTATTTGTCTTTAAGCTAGATGTATTTTTAAATATTGGATATAGGTTATCTCAGGAAATAATACTGTGAAATTTCATAGTAAAACTGTAAATTGCATGGCAGTATTAACATGAACTGTTAGTTTGACCACAAATTATTTTCTTATCTATTTGAAACCATTTATATATTTTAGATGTGTTTCTGTTATTGTATTTTGCTTTTTAGAAACCCAATAACCTTAATTTTTGCACAAGAAAACAAACAAACATAAAAATAACAGTAGTACATTTTGAACTTTCACCTCCTGATACAGTTCAAAAGATGATGTCGTAGCCCTTCCTGTTTATTTGGGTCAAAAATGCAAAAGGTTTGCTTCTTTCAAGCAGCAGAGTATTTCTTTAAGGGTTTATATTTTTTACATGATATTCCTCTTACATTCCTCCACTGATGGTGAGGTAATGCTTTCAGGAAGCACTTAGTATTAGATTTCATGGCACTGAGAGTGAATGTTCATAGCCTCAAGTATCGTTAGTTCACTGTAGAATCCAGTGTGATAGAAAGGGAGGAAGGACTGTAGAGATGCATTAATATACATGAAGGCTACTAAACGACAGATATTGTTACAGTGAGCACATTTGTCACCATAGTGGATACTGCATGATAATGATTTATGCCTTAGTGGGCGGGTTGCACTTGATCTCATGCATCTTATACTTATAGGATACTGAACTTCAAGACCTGAGGGATACCATCGAAAATTTGAAATCCAAAAACACAGAAGCCCAGGTCATCATTCACGGAGTGCTGAACAACCCTGATACTGCACCAGGAGGTCAAGACCTTTTGATATAAACAGTAAAACACTGATCAAGTCTGGTTATTGTCCATTGTTTCTAACATAATTATTATTTCCTTTGTCACTTATCTAGAACTGCAAATGAACAGACAGAACTCATCTGAGAGCATTGCTAGTATGAACAGCATCACCAGTCATTCCAGCCTGGGTAGCCTGAAGGAACAAGATGCCAAGAAAAAGAAGAAGAAAAGCTGGGTAAGATGGTGGCAAAATGCTGTCTGACATTTTAGATAACTGGACAGGTTTTCTTTGCAAAATCCAAATATAGGTAATCATTCAAATTAATGTTGTAATAAGTGTCTGTATGCAGCAGTCTGATTAATAATCGGTCATGTGACATCTTACTTGAAGTGCCATGCTGTTTATACCTATAAGCTCTGAGAATTGGTCACGAACAAAGCGACAAACAAAATTTTTATTGCGTTCGATCAAATTTCAGGACCCTTCTTTCATTACTTTTCCCAGGTATATGTTTTATTATCCTTAAATTTATAAAACCACCAGCATATTTAAACTTGCATTTGTCCATGTTCCTGTCTTTCAAGACTGCGATCAGTTGGTGTCATAATTGGTTCACTTGCTCTATGTTTCTGCCATTTGGACCTGGATGAGGGAGATATCTTTCCATCTATCTATGTAGCCATCTTTCTAATGTGTGTGTGGTTGTATGTCAAGTGCAATTCTTGCGTGGCATGCTACAATAGCAACTACGAATAGGGGGTCTTTTTATGAGATGTTTTGAAATCTGTCTATCTATATGTTGGCAAATTTTAGTATTCTGAAAGATAATGTTGTCATGCTTTTTATCAGAATATCCATGAATGCAACCGCACATTGATTGATCATGCTAGCTAAAGTTATTACAAAATTTTGTCTGGCTAGTACAGCCACATGATCATTGTTACACATATATAAAATAGTTTTTGCTGACAGTTCCTTTCAACAAATAAACGAGCACTTTTAGCAAAATGGTAGAGTCAGGAGTTTCGGAATGCTGTTCTACTGGTTTGCAGATGGTTTGACTGAACAGAATCAGTGTGCAAATAAAGGTACATTTTGAAGAACACATATTGTTATTGAACATATTGTTTATGAATATTGGTCAGGGTGGATTTTCATTATGACAAGATGCTCTTTGGAATATGGTAAAATTATGCTGGCATCATCAGATTTGTGGAGTTTATGCCAGCTCGAGTGCATGCTGTCATTACAAAACTAAAAAAAAAGATATCACAGTCTTGAAAAATATATTTTTTAAATTTTTGGTATAGTATTTTTCTATACTTTGCTATATTTGGTGTAGTCCTTGTCTAATTGTGCTATTGCATGCTTTGTATTGTGCAGTGGGAGCAAAACTAAGTATGAGTTTTATCTCTTTCCCATGCTTTCCCTTTTTCTCGTTTAAGGTATATGAGGTGAGTATCTTCCCCTACTGTTCCCACCCAAAAAAGCAAAATGTATTATTTATTATACACTTTCATAATATTTATTATAATCTTTTATAAAGATTTATTATTTATTTTTATGACCTACTTTAATAGCCTCATCTGTACAACCCCATGGACTCATTCCTCTTGGAATTAGCTTTACTTTCTCATTTATTATGAAAGTCTACTAACTCAAGTTCATTACATAAATTACATTAATTATTCCTTTAACATTGTAAAATGAATTGGTGATATCCCTGGAGATTCACAGTTCATATTTGCTGCATTTTGCACGTTTCACATGAAGATATATGATTATGTTAATGTGAGAATCGAGGTGTTACCAAGCTCCTTTACCTGGGTTGTGAATTGTCTAACTTTTTAGCTGCTTAGAAAGTCTGATGTGCTTTGCTGCTGAATGTGCACAATATAATTTCTAATGCTTTCTTAACTTTCTTGAATTATTCGTGTAATTAATCTTTGGTTTATGAGCATTATTGTCTCATAATGGACGTGATTACTTTTCTTTAGCATTGACTGGCAACATAATTAGGCACCCCTTTTGCATTCAGAGCTGCCTTAGTTCTTTGCGGCATAGATTCAGCTGGAATCACAGGGATTTGGTCTATATAATCACAAAACACAGTTTCTGAAGATTTGCTAGCTGCATGTCAATGTGTATCTCCAGTTCCTAATGGTGGTTTACTTAAATGAGATCTGGTCACTGTGGAGGTAATTCAAGAACACACATTGTGTGTTGTCCTGCTGAAAGAAGATAAATAAAGGGATGGACAGCAACAATATTCAATTGGTATTAAGTGTGACAAGAAAATATCCCCTACATCATTACACCACTAGCAGCCTAAACCAATGATACCAGCTGGATGGATTTATTGTTTTATGTTGTTTATGCTGTACTGTCCAAATGTCTTGGATATAACTAAGACTCCTCAGACAACGTTTTTTGTGAATGTCTTGGCTTACAGCCTCAGTTGTCTGTTCTTAGGTAACATGAGTGCCCCCCAATGTGGTTATCTGCTGCTTCTGTCTGACCATCCTTCCCTGGGCACCAGCAAGCTATTTGTTGCCTCGAGAACTTTGCACACTGGATATTTCTCTTTTTCAGTTCATTCTCATTCAACCTTAGAGTTGACTGGGTGTGGAAATCACAGTAGCTGAACTGCTGAAATACTCAGACCAGCATTAACAACATTGTGATAGTCAAAGTCACTTAAATTACCTTTATTCCTCATTCAGATTCAGTTGATTAGACAATCGCGTTACTGAGCACTTGCACAGGTGCACCTAATTAAGTGGCCAGCAATTAACTTATATGTACATAGTGTATGTAGTATTTAATGTTTGCCTTCTGATTTATGTTTCTGCAGTTGCGGAGTTCATTTAACAGGGCTTTTAATAAGAAAGGCTCCAAACCATACTCAGACATTGAGGAAATTGTCACACCGGAGTCCTCAACCCCCTCTTCTCCTAAAATGCAACAGGATGCTGAAAAATCACCTTTCTCCCCAATGTCCTCTGCTTCCATCTCCTCTTCTGGGTAAGAAAACCATTATGATAAACATTATATATTACTGATTATGTATAACGCATAGTGAGTTTAGAGTTTTGTTAATTGTGTTTTGTATAACATACTTTATGAGGGAAGTAAGGACAACGAGTCTGATGAGAATGTGGTGTCAGAGCTGCGGTCTGAACTCTGGGAAAAGGAGCGCAAACTTACTGACATCCGGCTAGAGGCTCTCAGTTCAGCTCACCAACTGGAGCAGCTCCAAGATGCCATGAACAAGATGCAGGTCTGTAATGCAAGTGCACTTACACAGTAATATTTTTATACTTTGCTATCTAATGTGATAATATGAAATGCCAGAATGTTGTTAAACAAATCATATTTGATCATCTTACTGAGAATATAATTGTTCTGATGGAATAACTATAGTTGTTCGATAACTATAATACTTCAATTAATCTTTAACATGATTTGTGAGAATAAGAGTAGATTTAAATGTGGGCACTTTTCAAATTCACAAAATGTGAATTCATCCAAATATTTAATCAGCCAATCATGTGGCAGCAGTGCAATGCATAAAATAATGAAGATACGGGTCAGCAGCTTCAAGTCATTTTCACATTAACTTTCAACCTAAATGTCAATGATATCTTTTTTGAAAAGACAGATAAATGGAACATTTCCAAACTGGTTTGAGATATTCAGTCAGTACAATTGTGGAGAGATAAACTAGGGCTGCACATCACAGTTTTTATTTTTTTATTTTTTATTTTTTTTATCGAATATAGTTTAAATATTTTTTTTCCAATTGGTTGATTAATTAAATTAATTAACTTGTTAGCTAGGTCTAAATGGGTGGTGTGTGTTCTCAGTTAAAATAATTTGCCCAAAGAAAATGGAAAAAGAACAAAACAAAATGGAAATGTTCTTCTAAATCTTCCAATATTTTCTTTAAACTTATCTTTAAAATACAGTATGCAGTCCAGGAAATTATTCAGCAACCAAAAAAATCAAGGCATTCTCCAACCCTCCACAACAAAAAGAAGTCTCATTTCCTTGATTAGTCCATCTTTCATAATGATAGTATTATGCTGTCAGAAATCTCAGAAGCCATCTGGGTATGCATGGATTTTGGGTTTCTCCACATTTCATTGTCTGACCCTTAAAAAGAGACATATAAAGCACATTATTTTAAAACTGGCCTACTTTTCGCTGCTGTGTTGCCAGATTGTAATTTGGATTTAAATTATTGGTGCAGTTTTATTTATGTGCTGCCAGCCATAACAGCTCTTCACCTGAAATGGACCATCAATATTTTACTTAAAAACTAGACTTAACATGTAATTGTTATAATTTGTATACCAATGTACTACAAAGTAGTACAAAGTAATTAAAACAATGCATACACTATAGCATTAGGCTGTAATGTTAAATTAAGTTATTCTATCCATATGTGGCCATTAAAGTAAACAGAAAAATATAAAATGGCAACTCTGTCCAAAGTTCTGCCACATGTTCAATGTCTGTGTGCAAGTCTGTTTTTGAGCTGCAGACTTCTCTGTGGATAGATTTTTTTTTTTACCAAATGAGAAATGTACCAACCCATGTTTTCTGTACCAACTTATCCCTGGAAACCATTTAACAGATTTTTTTTATCTTGCAGAGAACTGTAGAAAACTTAAAAGCAGAGAATGATCAATTGAAAACGGGCGTTTCCAGGCCCCCCAGTTCCACCTCTCAGTCCTCTGGTCTTGGCTCTCTGGGCGCCTCTTCACCACGGCAGTCTGTGGCATCTCTTAGCAAAACTTTCAGCATGGGAGGAAGTGAAAGCTTTAACACTGGTAAGGCTTCAGTATATGTCGTTCTTCACTCTCTGCTCACTTTATTAGGTGCACGTACTTGTTTCTACATTTATTTACATATACATGATTTAGCAGTCCATCTTATCCAGGAAGGCTTACAACTTCCAAGCAATTGTGGATTAAGGAATTTGCTCAAGGATCCAATAGTGTCAGCTTGGCAGAGGTTTTGAACCCTGAACCTTCTGGTTCAAAGTCTATTAACCACTAAGCTTCCACAGTTCCATTCTTGCCACTGTTTTTTCAATCAGCTCTGCTTACCATGTAGATCTACTGTGTAGTTCTACAATTAGAGACTGTAGTCCATCTGTTTCTCTACATACTTCACCCCCCATTTACTCTGTTCTCTAATAGTCAGAAGAACTGCTGTGTCTTATCCACACATACCAATACAACCCATACTAATACACCACCACCACATCAGTGTCATTGCAGTCCTGAGAATGATCCACTGCCCAAATAGTACATCATCTGTGCTGGTCCTGTGGGGGTTTCTGATAATTAGAGAGCAGACTGTTAATGGGACTAACAAAGTATGTAGATAAACAGTTTCTCCAAGTGCTTCTATATGGTATGTGGAACTAAAAAATGGACAAGACTATAGAAGCAGAACTGTATCTGATACGCTGATTGGTGAATGGATATAGCCATGTATATGGTATGAATGAACACCATGGTATGAATTACATGCATATGCAGCTGTAAGAATACGATGCAGCTCATTGTGTCCCTCTTTCAAACAGATGTTTTTCAAAGCCCTACGTCAACCCTGCAGAAGGACGAGAGTCTTGTCAGAGTGGTGGTGCGCATTTCGAACCAGCAAATCTTTAAAGATGTAGGCACCATTTATCAGTTCATCGGAAAGGCTTGTGTATGTTGTAGTCCTAATCTTCAATTTTTTTAGAGACATGCTTTAATTTCTAACTCTTTTAAAGGAGGTGAAACAACTGGAGTTCTTTATTGGCATGGTCAAACTTAGTGGGAAGACTGACTGGGGCACCCTTGACTCTGCAATCTGCCAGACTTTCAAAGTGAGTGGCAGTACTATGTTAACTGTATATACCAATATTAATGGAAATATTCAGCTATAATATTTCTATATGTAGTTCATGTATTAAGTTTATTAATAGTGTATCAATATCTAAAACGATTTCTTGTCCGTTCAGGACTACTTATCAACAGTGGACCCAAACTCCAGCCTTGGGCTATCTCAGGACTCCATCTACAGCTACAGTCTCAGTCATCTAAAGAGAGTGCTCGGAGCCCAGCCACCAGAGACTCCTCCAGTACGATGCCTCAGCAAAAGTTCCACCTGCATCAGTGTGGCTCTCAAAGGTTAGTAGGCAAAGGCCTTGGCATGTAAGTGGTGAAGTAGTTTTAGATCACTGATGTGTATTAAGCTGTATTTTAGAGGGTTTACGTTTTTAGTTTGTTTTTCACAATAAATAAAAGATACGTACCATGGTTCATATTCATGAAAAGTCATATATTCATGGAAAGTTCGCAAGGATTCATGTTCATGCTCTTATGAAAGCTCAAAGTAAGACCAAGCAGTATCGTTTGCCAAACCTTTTTTTAACAAAAAAGGTTGAAAAGGGAGAAGTAGGAGTGTTTTTTAAGTAAAATTTGTGCTGGTATGCATACTATGACTGAATCATATATCATTTTTGCGATGATGCCGTCTGATCAGCTTCACTCACTGATTGTATCCCATTGTATTTTCTGGTTTTGTTTATTTTCAAGCTTAAAACAGATCATAATAATTGTATAATTTGTATGGTATGATGTTCCGTATGTACAGAATGTATAGGGTCAACACCACAATTGTCATAATCCTTGGTAAATTTATGCATAACAAAGTTAGATTGCACTGGAAACATCATGTTATAATCATGAACATAATGTTTTTCAAAACTAATAGTTTAAATAAAATCTCTTAGTTGTGACATCTAGTAATTCTTATGGACTGAAGCATGTTTCCATTTCAATCTATACTTTAATTAAGAGTGTTAAAGAGTCACCCTTAACGAAGAGAAAATATACTGCTCACAAAATTGAGGGGATAGTTTTAGGTTTTTGTTTGTTTGATTTAAACCCTGTTTGAAAATCTGAGGTAAGCTGAAGAGAGGAAGTAGGATGAGATTTTGTATTGGAGAGTGTTTAAGGCCACATCATGCCAGCATAATGTTAATAATAACAATTAAATATCAATTAAATATCAATTAAATGTAAATTACTAATGATTAAATGAATCTGAAGTGTAATTCTACATTGTACCTCACTAACTTTAAGTGTGGATAGAAATGGATAGAGAAATTTTCCCCGAACATATTAATATTTTTTCTACAGCGGTTGGTACAGCTCCTCATAAATTTGACCAAATGGGTACTTTCATAACCTCAAGTCATGTCATAAGTCATACCAAGTCATGTAAAAATAATCTCACACTCAGGTGTGATGTTCATACAGCTCTTGTAATATCTTAATTTCCTAGTATAGTGGCAGATGTTTGTTGCTTAGTCCAAGTGTAGTGGATCATATAGCATAAAACCATCTGAGCTTCAGTATCAATCAAAACATATAGGATCATTAGGAGTTGACTGGAGAGATTTTGCTAGAGGTAAACCTCCTGAAAGCACTGGCTTTTATAACATGTTTCTTGAGGCTGTTTGCACAGTGAAAGGAGGCACTGCACTGCTATAACCGAACTTTTCTAACCTTGAGATTTGGTTAAGGGACCACTCCAAACTCATTCTAGTTGTTATTTTTAGCGTAGGCTGTCTGCGCTAGTTTTAGAGACCACTTGAGGTCGTACATCACCAAAGGCTACTGAGATAAACACAAGCAGATGGCCTCTTCATCTCACGCAGTGTAGCTGCGGCCATCACCTGTTTCTCTATTAAGTTGGTGCTTGAAACAGTTAGGGTTTTTGTTTATGATGCTAAAGGCGTACTTTTCTTATACAACCCCAAATTAAAAGAAAGTTGGTGTGGTATGGAAAATGCAAATAAAAATATGCAGTGTTCCTCAAATTTATTTCTACTTTAATTTCATTGCATACAGTATGAACATATTTTAGATTTTGTTAATATGCATCAGTTTCTGTATTTCAGGTCTGCTACACATTCCAAAAATGTTGGGATGGGGCAATTTAGGGCTAGTAATAAGTTAAAAGATACCTATATAATGATGTCACTTCACACAGGTGATATCAACAAGTAATTGTAATTATGTGGTACAAAATCAGTATTCACAAAGGAAAAGAGAGTTTGAGGTGCAAATTATTTTTATGTTTTATTATAGTAACTATATTTATACTAATCATAGTGACTGTAGTAAAATGCAAAACTTTAGAACATTAGACATGTTAAAGAACACGAAGCTCAGTAATATGAATCTGTATGGTGATCATTTAAATGATGGCAAGTTTTTATAATATGGGTTATTGACCTAAGCCTAGTTACATGCCTCAATTTTGCACGGAGGCAGAAATGTAACATTTAACAAGTTTCTTAAGCATATAGCATAATATTAGCCAACATATCATCACAAATTGAATACCTTAACAGCCTATGTATTTTATCGGTTATACCGAGCAGTGACTGAGGCAGAGAAACTTTCAGCTGTTACAATCTTACAATAAACAATCCAAGGATTGTCATTGGTGTTTTTGAGCCTTGGACTATCTGGGCAGGAGTCTAGCATTTTAACTGCTACAACACCACAGTTCACATTTTGTGAGCTACTTGCCATAGATTTAGATAAACTTATATTTTTGTTTGTCTCAAAACTACTGTACAAAGATTCTCTAGACTGGTCTACGCAGGCTACTATAACTTTGACTAAACACATTACAAATACAAACTGATTTCCCCACTGTACCTACACAGGTTTGAAGGAGAAGTGTGTAGACAATGTGGTATTTGAAACACTCATCCCAAAGCCAATGATACAGCACTACATCAGTTTGCTCTTAAAGCACCGCCGCTTGATCCTGTCTGGGCCCAGTGGCACAGGGAAGACCTACCTCTCCTACCGCCTTGCTGAGTATCTGGTGGAACGCAGTGCTCGAGAGATCACCCCTGCCATTGCGGTTTCCTTCAATATGCACCGCCAAACCTGCAAGGTGAGCTTTGATAGCAAAATTTGATCTTCTGTGAGTGATATTGTTATCCAAGTATGCACTATTTAACGTCTATCCAATTTAATGTCATTTTGCTTTGATTTTGAATGTCTTAATAATTATAATTATATTCTGTCATATATATATATCTATATCTATATCTCGGAATAACAGAAAACTAGTAAAAGCAACCCCTACAAGTGTTTTTATAAAAAGAAAAAAAACCACCTCTTTCTTTCTTTCCCTAGGATCTCCAACTCTACCTTTCCAACCTAGCAAATCAGATTGATCGAGAGACCAGTACATCAGAAATTCCTTTAGTAATTGTGCTGGATGATGTACATGATGCTGCATCCATTAGTGAATTAGTTAATGGTGCTTTAACATGTAAATATCACAAATGGTGAGTGTCTTATCAGGTCTGCATGCAATCATATGTTTTGTCTGTCTGTCTTTTAGATTAACACACAAACTCTTTATTTCAGTCCATACATTATTGGAACAACCAATCAGCCAGTGAAGATGACCCCGAACCACAGCCTTCACCTTAGCTTCAGGTGAATGCCAGCACTGGGTTCTGCTAAATCACTTTCAGTACAACTCTTAATCTGCCTGTTTGGTAAAAAAAAAAAACCTGTTATTTAAGGTCTAAGCTTTATATTATGCATTATGGGAAAGCCCTAATTGGTGTCTATATGTTCAAAATCCCACCCACTCTTGATGATGTAAGTGAACCATAAGGGTTCAGGTGAACCTTCTGATTGACTCTGCTCCCTTGCATGTTATCTAGATTGGGTGAGGCTTTGCTTACCAAACAAGCAGGGTCTTGTGTTTGCCTGCCTGGCTTATCTGTCTTAACCAAGTCTTAATAATAATTTGGAAGTGGAGTATGTCGGAAGAAATAAGCCTTTTAAAACACCATGTAATTTCAGTGTTTTCCTGATTGCAATTTATTCTAACTGTTTATTCATTTATGTCTTTGAAGGATGGTTATGTTCTCCAACAATGTGGAGCCAGCCAATGGCTTTTTAGTGCGCTACCTGCACAGGAAGCTGATGGAAGCAGAGGACCACAGGAGCCTGACTAATGAGGATCTTCTTCGGGTGCTGGATTGGATTCCAAAACTCTGGTACCACCTCCACACCTTCCTGGAGAAGCACAGCACCTCTGATTTCCTTATAGGTAAGGTTAATAATGTTCTTATGCAATAATAATGCTTTTGGGTAAGCGACTCTTGGTCTCCCCTTCTCTCCCAACCTATTAACACGCCTTCCATTTACTGCTTCTCCCCACAGTCGCATCGTGACGGGTCTGTGTTTTTTTCCTCAATCCCTTTCCCCCTTCCCTGTGGCTAGTCTTCTGTCAAATGCCATTATATGTGCTTATGTTCAAGGAGCTCATATACTGTACTCCTTGGAGAATAATATATGGGCAGGGCTTTTTTTATCTCCAGTCTTTCCCGATGTTTACCATATTAAAATTTTTTACTCAGTTACATCTTCCTGTCTTGTCTCTCACCCCCCAACCCCCACCATAAATTATATTATATGTTCAGACAGGTTGATGGTTCAAATTTTGCTGTATATTGTACCTGCTACAATGTATATGTGACAGTAAACTTGACTTGACTTGATAATATTTTTTCATCTTAATTTATGTTAATAAATCAGGGGCTGTATTTTCATTTTATATCTTTAATTTTACATGCAACGAAGTCCTGTTAGGGAATAAAATGTAATAGGTTAGTCCTGTAAGACCGTGTGGAGAGCTGACTCCCAAAGTTTGTCCCAAAATTCTTTATATTCTGCAAAGGTTGGTTAGTTTTCAAATGGTGATAAGGTAAATAAGGTTTGTTTCCAACTTTGACTCTTAATCTAAAAGGAAGTTTGTTAAAGACGTTTGTTGCAGTCTGCTTCAAGGCATGGTTTTTGTAAAGTGTGTGATATCCTTGATATTGTCAACTCACACATCATTACAACAAAAACTAAGACATTGTTACAGGTGGTACTGTTTAAAAGACAATAAAATAGTATTTTTGCCTGTCATAATTGTATACATTACTATATACAATTTTGGATATATATATGGATGTTTCCTGTTCAATATTCCTGTAATATTTATAAACAGTGTATTTATGTTTTTGTTTTTGTTTGTAGGCCCTTGTTTCTTCCTGTCATGTCCGGTCACAGTTGAAGAATTCCGCTGCTGGTTCATTGACTTGTGGAACCACTCCATCATCCCTTACCTGCAGGAGGGAGCCAAAGATGGCATTAAGGTATGTCACAAGAAAATACTTTTTGAACAATTGAACAATTGAACATGAATTTTACATCCTGTAACTAAGATGATTGGGACTTAGATCTCTAGGTTGTGAAATATTAAAATTAGTTTAACCTTATTGATCATGCTTATTCTGTTGGTTTTAAAACAGGATTTAGTTGTATAGTCTCTTATTTGAGGCTTTTTGTGATTCTTTTTGTGATTTTGTGAGAATTTGTAATATATTTTTGACTTATTACGTACAGGACAGTCAGCGGTGGCCAAAAGTCATCCACCACTAGTGAAAATGCTTTCATTTAGCTTTTTTCTTACATTTAATGTGCAGTGTAAAATTGGTTGCTATTTCAAAATGAAATATCCTTAATAAAATATCCCCTAATTTATGTGAGCAGTGTACTTTAAGGCCAAAGAATCTATGGCATGGGTTTACTCTGGTTAATTGGTGTCTCTATAGTACCCCTAGTGAGTATGTATGTGAGTGCATGTGTCCTATGATGCCGCCTGCTAGACACCAGCTCTCAGCAGTTAAGCTAGCAGTTAAGAAAATGAACGCATATATGAATGGTGTGCTGATTTTATTGTTACAAATCATATACAGTGTAATATAAATGTAAAATAGAAGCAGTCTCTAGTGTTCTCAGAATTAGAGCGCCTGCTTATCTTAAAGCCTTATTAAGTGTTAGTGTTGAGCTAAGTAATCTTCAATCTAGTAATGCTGTGATTGACTAAGGAACACTTCTCCTTTAATACCTTTTCTTCTGGTTTAGGCACATGGTCAGAAGGCAGTGTGGGAGGATCCGGTAGAGTGGGTGAGGGATTCTCTGCCTTGGCCCTCAGCCCAGCAGGACCAGGCCAAGCTGTTCCACCTGCCTCCCCCCAGCACAGGACCAGCAAGTCCCAGCCAAACTGGAGATGAGCGGCCCCACAAAGAGACCCCTCCCAGCTCCATGGAATCTGATCCTCTGGTTAGTTGTTTTATGAAAAACAAACAATATTGAGCCGCAGTGTGCCCTGGAACTGTGGAATGCATGTGCCATAGCTTGTTGCTTGTCTAAAGGGAAG
>JAUZST010005988.1:0-15166 GCA_034779995.1 Parotocinclus haroldoi
AATAAGGGAAGGCCCCTAGCAAGTGCACACGGCTGGCGCCATTTTGCACAAAGGACCACGTGGTTAAATACCATACCATTTCTTGTAATTTATATATGCTTTTTATGTTTTTCAAAACCTAACATTACTTATTGTTTTTTTTTTTAATCGCACTGAAGAAACGTTTACACCTCGCTCGGAAAACCAGGGTGTGATAAGCGATAGCTTTGGATTTGAGCATGCGTGATTCATTTGTAGTCCGGAAGCGGAGTGGTGTAGAGCTTTTGCTCTGATTGCAGATACTGTACTGTGAGAGTAGTGTGTGCTTTGGGACACACAGTAACAGTAATTGCAGAACGATATGCGTTTTAAAAAAGTCTCCAACAACACAAGAAAATGTCGCTAGGGGGGTCTGAAAAGTCGCTAAGTTGGCAGCACTGTTTTGCACAGTAGCTCTTGACATGCTTTCTTCCTGCTTTGCCCTGCAAGATATATCGATGCAAATGTAGTATGGCGTGTGTCGAAGTGCCGCTTTCTATTTGACCGTTTCATCGACGCAATTTAATCATTGCACATTGGACACGCACTGCAGAACCTGCTCTCTCCACAAAGGCGAATTCCTCTGTTCAATCCTGCTAAAAAAGTACGATACTCCTCATCTTTTTTCTTTTAGCCATCTTCTGCGATAAAAGGGTTTCTGCAATTGGCTAGCTGACTTGATTAAAAGGAGGGAAGTTTACTTTCTGACCTCACAACCACCCGTGTAGGTTACACGTTATCCAATTAAAATTAAAATTGCCTCGGAGGGCAGCCTTGATTGGCTCCAGCCACCCACAACCATGAACATGAGCGGTATGAAATGAACGGATTGAAATTAGGGGTGGGACTTTACCGCGTTAATTTCGATTAATTGATTAAAGGGAAAATAACGAATTAAAAAAATTAACGCATTTTACCGCACCGTGGAACATTTCTCAGTGCGCGAGTTCCAGGCATACAGATTACACTGTAGCGACGGTCGAACCCGAAGCGGGCCCTTCTGGTCCCACCACAGGTTCCTGACCCCTGCTCTAACTTCTAAATAGTTCAACTAAAGTCAACTAGACAAGTTGAAAAGTTACTTAAAATACACGGTCATGTACCTTTCTTTGTGGGTTTTGTAGTGACAGATGAAGTTGGATGTCGTGATGGTTGGGTCACTGATTTTGATCCGTACCTTGCACAGGTTTGTTCTCTTTTTACCAATTTTATTGACAGCTTAAATCTTTGAATTCAAACTTTTGTTTGGGGATTTCCCTCTTTCTAAAAGGTTGCACACTTTGAAACAGAAATCATGTTTCAACAAAAAATAATACCTATCGTCTGTCTCCATTCGAAGTCAATTCTCAAGTCATGAGTACCAAGTGAAAGTCAAGACTCAAGTCAAGCAAGTCCTTAAATTTGCACCTTGAGTCTGACCTGAGTCATGTGTGACTGCAGTAGCCTAGCGGTTAAGGTTCTGGACTCTGGACCTTATGGTCCTGGATTCAAATCCCACCTTTGCCAAGCTGCCACAGTCGGGTCCTTGCCAGAGTTGCAAGTCGCTCTGGATAAGGGCGTCTGCTTAATACCGTAAATGTGACTTGAATCCCGAAACTCTAAGAACAGTCACAAGTCTTGTTTTTTTTCATTTATTTTATTAGTTTTTTTGGGTTTTTTTAATGCTTTCTGAAAATCCTTCTTCAAGACAATGTGGGAGTCTGGGGAAGAAGACAGACAGGTATAACATTAATTGATCACTTTCTGTTCCTGCAGACCTCAAGACTGACCTAGTACGATCCACATGCTCTGTCATACACTGGCCATACACTCTGCTCTTCCCCTGGCTAACCTTGGCTTAGGGTTGAAGACCTGAACACCACTTGTGCTGAAGGATCTGTTCAATGGTCGGGCGCTCATTAGGGTCTTCGTGCAGGCACCACTTTATCAGATGTTCGCAGGCTGGGTGTGCGGGCACATCGTGTTACTAACTGTACCTGTCTCTACTGTGTGCACACATTTCCTAATGTGGTGCTTCTGCATTCTTACCTTCAGAGACACCGTGCCTGAAGTCAATGTTCCCATCAACAATCTCCTGCCTTGAGTTAAAGGGAAACTCTCCACACACCAGTACAAACAGGAGTATTCCCAAACTCCAGATGGTAGCAGGGAGTCCCTGATACTGACCCTCAAGGAACCACTCAGGAGGAATGTACAATTCAGTGCCTGACAAAAAATGAAGCCGCTAACAAAATGGCGAAAAACAAAAACATTTTCCACTGCATTTTCTTTGAGTTGTGAACCAACCTCTAAATTCCCTGTATGGCCTGTCCTTCAGCAGATCTCCACATCCAAAGTCAATTAACTTGACATCCATTGTGTCAGGATTGATGAGGATGTTTTCTGGCTTGATGTCTCTGTGAAAGACGCCACGCTCGTGGCAGTGATGCACTGCCAAAAACACCTGCATCATGATGAGTTGAGCCACAGATTCATCCTGTGGGATGCTCTTGCAAAACTCAAAGAGGTCCAGGCAGGGATCCGGTCTCTCTAGGATTAAGATGTAGCATGTAGGCATCTCGATCCACTCCAGCAGCTCCAGGACGTACTTGCAACTAGGCAGTTTGGACACTAGCTGCATCAACGCTACTTCTAGAGGGAGCTTGGCTGTCTCACCTGGCTAATAATACAACAGACATACAGTAGATTGGTACTGACTCTGGATCGGCACTCTGATATACACAAGGTACTGAAATATCACTTACGAGGGTGAGAAATCGGACTGATGTACTCTTGGCCACATATTTAATGGCGACCTAAGAAGAAATCATCACAGAGTATTGAGGTAATTTTACATCGACGATGTCTCCCACTAGTGGACATGTCCAGAACTACACCAGTGATGTACACTGTATCCCCTAAATTAAAGTGGTATTGTTTTCAGAGTGGTGTTGACAGTCAATGCTCTTCAGGTGATTGTTAGTTACATTTACAACCAGGACCCTAAGCTTCAACTGTAAATGTGCAGCTTTCCACCTTTTTTCCATCAGCCATCCGGACTCCTGCATAGACCGATCCGTATCCTCCCTCACCCAGCAGCTCTCCCACACTGTACCGAGACTCAAAGTTCTCTGTTGGAACAGCAACAGCGTTAGTTCCTGACCACAGTGCACAATGTTAGCTAGGCCAGATGGGCTGTTAGACTTTGGACCGACCTTTGTCGAGGTGATTGGTTGGTTGAGCAGAACTGGCTTCTCTGCACAGTCTCTGCTCGTCCTCTACCACCTTTTTCTTTTTGGCAAGTGGTCGCTTGGGATGGAGCTCATGACCAGCATCCATCTTTCTCTTATGACCATTCTTCGGAGGTTTCTCTTTCATCCTCTTGGTCTTCTTTTGTCTCCTCGACACTGGAAAACAGAGGACTGTCTATATGTACTATCACTGTTAGGTTGTGTAAGAGTTCATCAACACGCCGTATCCGAACACAATATTGGCTGTTGAATGTGTGAGTTAAATAGGGTTACATATGTGTATCGTTATACAGGGCATTCGTGGGCTGGATTTGTATTTAAAGAAGGAACTGAAAAAAATACGTTTAGACAGATATATCTTTTTAACACGAATAATTATAAAGTTGTAAGGCTGAGACTCTCCAGAAAGAGTTCGTGTCTGTAAGACATTGACAACCTTGTACAAACACGGCTCACAAAAAAACGGAGCTATCCCCTAATGTTTGCGAGCAGTATATCATACTGGTTTTATTGCGGGTGTTGAATGTTAAATTTAGCCGTTAATATAAATTGCTTCAGCGTCATGTAATAATAACTGACTAATATTATATCGCAATATTACAGGTAGACCCACTAATGATCCCAATCCTTTTTCTTTTGGCCGGGGTCTTACGTATGCGAGACTAATTGCGTCCGTTCGTGTCTGCTATGATAAGAAATGGGTTCAATATTTAATCCTGAACAGTCATGTCATGGTGAAACCCACGTTAATAACAGTACATACCATTCAGATTAAAGTGCCGATCCATCTGTCCAGAAAGGAATAAATAAAACTCGCAATTAAAGGTGTGAAGTTGTGTTGTGTGCAAGAAATGAACGAGGTGTCGCTGCTGCGCTCTTTTTCTACCTGTGATAGAACGTTACGGCAGCGTTCCATGCTCCAATTGTTGCGTCACGGTGGTGACGTTAGAGCAGGTTAGACAGTAGAATAACGACTACAACTGCAGTAAATAACAAATACATTACAGCGTGGTTCATATCAGAGCTGAATCTTACCCGACAGTACCGATTCAAAGTAGAATTAACCTTACAGGACTGATTTATTATATTAAAAAAAAAGCCACCCTCGGCATCCAAATCTGATAGGGGACGCCAGTCTGTATATACAGTATTGTAGCCCGTTTTATTTGAGTGTTAGCGTGTTTACGATCATCTTTAGAGAGATAAACAATGCAACAATGAATACGGGCACTACACACATTGGACACTTCATTAGGTACACCCGTCCAATTGCTTCTTCGCACAAACCTCTCATCAGCAAATTACATGGCCGCGAGTCAGTGGATTAAGGTGTGTAGATATGGTCAAGATGACTTTCTGAAGTTCAACCCGAGCATCAGAACAGGAAAAGAAGTTTTGAGTATTTTTTTTTTTGAGTATTTGCGAAACTGCTGATCTACTTGGATTTGCATGCCCACGCCCACCTCTGGGGTTTCCAGAGAATGGTCTGAAAAAGAGAAAGTAATCAAGAAAGGGCAGTCCTACTGGTAAAAATCCCTTGTTGATGCCAAGGGTCACTGCGTTTCTGATGCATTCCAGCCCTGCAATGGTCTCACCACTCCTGGCTCTGATCCCACATCCGGACTGTTCTCGTGGCTCCAATGAAAGCAGCAGCACCATGACCCTCTTGTGCCTCCTTGCCGTTATTATGTCTGTGAATTCAGCCTTGCTTTCACCTGCCGCTCTCTACTCCCTGCTTTATTTGGTTCACTGACCTCAGAAGGGTCATTTTGGGTGGCTCGATGTTCTCTAGGTCCATGCAACAACCCGGTCAGTTAATTCGATCTGGGCCACAAGATGGGAAAAGGTTTTCAGAGGACACCTTATAACCTTCCCCCTCCTAAATAAAGAGCTGTTTCATGGGTAGGGGACTGTGCAATTAGGTAAACTAGCAGGAAAAAGAGGACCCAAATAAAACCATCACAACATTACTAAGAACAGATTTGAGAGTTGACAGGGCTTCCATGGCCTAAGACCAGATCTTTAATAATTTAATGTTTACATAGTCAAAAAACCCTGAAAGAAACATGAGTCAATCTAACCAAAAAAAACAAAACACAGGTGAGCTTCCAGGTGGAATACATAATTGAGTAAGGTAATACAGGTTTATACAAACACCACACTGTTTTTATCGTGTTTTCTGTCACTTCCAACTGACTGTGATTACCTGTCGTTATTATACTGGATTTATTAACTTGCTTCAGTAGAGAAACTCGAGATGAACCGGTGTAAAACGCTGTTGGTATTTAAACCAGTCGATTAAGACACTTTTCGACATGCATACACGAGAAGGCTTGTTCAGTGACCACTCCTTGCCAAAGGACTATCAAGTGGGCATCAACAGGACACAGCAAGTCATGAGACTTGGTAGTCAAGTCCACGGCAGATGTACAGTGGTTACCCGAATGCAAGGTTGGCGTAAAAAGGCAGAATCAGGCAAAACAGGTGATTTCGTACAGACAAATACTGCCGCGATGAAAAGTGTAGATAAACGAGACTAACGAAGGACATTCCACAAGCACTCTAAAGCAATCAGGATTCTTCAGCCATGTCATGGGGCAGGGTTTAGTTTGTTTATCATCTTACACATCCTTTTTTTCAAAAGCTGCTATCCAGCTCTCTATTGGCAGCCATCCTGTTTTCCTGAAAAACATTGCTACCGATGAACTTACCCGAACATCCTCGATCACTCCTCATAAATCAACCACATTCCTCACTAAATTCAATCCCCGTCTTGCAGGGAAAGAAGAAAGTTAACACGACAACCAGTGTGTCTTTGTTTAAAAAAAAACAAACACAAAAAATAAGAAACAAAAACATCTACTACTCCTTCAAACAACAGTCAAATGTCAAACCTTCAATCTAAAATAAAAATGTCTTCATATATTTAAATAAATCTATATAAAAAGGCTAAAGGAATTCTTCTTATGACTTCCATAATGTTCATGACATTCAATCACCGGACAATGAAAAAGCATGTTCAACATTATTCTGACCTCATGTCCATGCAGTACCAATATGCTGCAGAGAGTTCCTTCATGAAACGGAATTCGATACTGACGGGCACCGATGCATATTAAAGCTGAGAGTCATTTTTGGTCTCTCTCGTCCAGAGTGTTTGAATGCTCTTTAAAATCCACTTCTTGATTCTTGATATCCCTTTATATTGGACATAGAAAGACCTTCAAATATAACCACTCTCAGTTTGTCAGTTTGGTGGTTTGGTCCCGTTTGGGTGGGGCAGGCGGTGGCCCTCGCCTCAGTGTTGCATAGCCAGAGATGTTGCTGGACGTGTATCCGCTCTCCCCGTGTCTCTGGTGGTCGAGAAGCTCGGGAGGAGGTGGCGGGAGAACCATGTCATCCATGGTGGCAACAGGATCCAGCTTTGCAGCAGAGTTTCGCAAAGACTTGCGCCTCAGTGTTTGGCTCAAATCCTCCAGAAAATTTGGTTGAGAACCGCCCTTCGGGGAAGTCGGGGGTACAAGGCCTCCTTGCAGCGGGTTCTCTGGTACAGTGTTGTTACGATGAAGTGACACAGGTGGTGTTGTCTTCTTCAGGGAATTCTTGCTCCATTTTGGCTGGGGCTGAGGATTCACCACGGCTACTTTGGGGGTACCTGCTTGGGTATCAGCTGGAAGGGGTGGTGGAGGAGGGAGGGCAGACAAGTGTGGAAGAGGAGGAGGGGGGGGAGGAGGAGGAGGAGGAGGGGGAGGAGGCAAAGTCTTCTCGAGTGGTGGAGAGGAGTGAAGATCTGTGCTAGTCTGCTGGACCAGGCCCACTCTGTTCTGCAGTGCCAGTGGTAGGTTGGCCAGATTGAGCTTGCCAGGCTTAGGTGGCGCGGGGGGTCCAGTAGAAACGTCCTTGGAAGGTGACCCAGAGGATGAAACTGAAACTGAGACGGAGCTTTGGTTGAACTTGCTCACCAGATTTTGGCGTGACTCCTGGTATACGGCTGAAGAGTTGGCTTTGACACTGGAGTTGCGATGAGGGGCTGCTGGAGGTTTCTTGCCTCCTGTATTTGATCCAGGGAAGTTTTTTATTGGAGAACTTGACTGTGCAGTGGGCAGTGGAGGAGGAGGAGGTGGTGGCGTTAGACCTGGGTGAGGGGGTCCTGGTGGAGGAGGTGGACAAGGGGGTGATGGGGCAGGAAAACTAAGAGCAGTTTCTAAAGGAGGTGGTGGTGGAAACTCTGGAGACTGCAGTTGCTGCTGGGCTTGTCCACCAGGCTGCCATTTTGGTTTGATCTTCACTGCAGGTGGAGAAACGGGAACTTTGTGACTATCAGCATGATTGGGAACCATGGAGGTTGCACCAGGAAAGTGGCTGGCAAGCTGCTTGACCAAAGATTGTGAAGTAGATTTCTGGTTTGGGAATGGTAGGGTCTTGGACATACTGTGCTGCTTGGGTAATGTAGGTGGTGGATTTGTCTTTACTGGTGCAGGTGGTGGTGGTGGTGGTGGTGGTGGCGGCGGAGGGGGTGGAGCAGAATTTGGAGAAAAGGGAGCAACAGAATGCACTGGTAGGGTAATGCCTGAAGGCTTTGGTGCAGTTTGAGGAGGGAATTCTCCAGCAAAAAATTTGGCCAAGACTTTAGGTGGCCCAAACTGCTGAATAGGGGCTGGGGCAGGTGGTGGGGGAGGTGGTGGTGGTGGTGGTGGAGGTACTGGGGCAAGAGGTTGCTGAGGTGGTAGAGGAGGGGCAGGAGGTGTGGGAGGTGGTGGTGGTGGAGGAGGTGGAGGGGGTGTTGTTGACTGAGCTTGACCACCTGGAATGAACACATCCCTGGGTAAATTGGAGAACTTCTGAGCTAGGATGTGTTTAAGGCCATTGGAAGTAAGCATAGGTGGCGCTTGCGCTTGGTCTAAAAGAGGAGGAGGGGGAGGAGGAGGAGGAGGGGGCAGATTGTTGGTTTGTAAAGGGGGTGGGGGAGGTGGGAAATTCTCAGGTTGCATGTGTACAGGTAGAGGTTGTGACTGAATTGATGCTGTAGGTGGAGGTGGGGGAAAAGAATTTGACTGAATTGTCACTGGAGGTGGGGGAAAGGGCTGGGACTGGATGGGTCGGCGAGGTGGAGGGAAAGAATGTGACTGCATGGATACTGGAGGTGGGGGAAATGCTTGGGATTGGTTGGACATCGGAGGTGGGGGAAATGCTTGGGACAGGCTGGACAATGGAGGTGGGGGAAATGCTTGGGATTGGTTGGACACTGGAGGTGGGGGAAATGCTCGGGACAGGCTGGATACTGGAGGTGGGGGAAATTCTTGGGACTGACTGGATAGTGGAGGTGGAGGAAAAGATGGTGACTGGATGGACACTGGTGGTGGGGGAAATGTCTGGGACTGGATTGGTACAGGGGGTGGAGGTGGGGGAAGAGGCTGGGTTTGGATAGATACTGAAGGAGGAGGAGGAGGAGGGAGAGTCTGGGACTGGATAGGTACTGGAGGAGGAGGTGGAGGGAGAGGCTGGGATTGAATAGATACTGGAGGTGGGGGAGGGGGAAAGGGCTGTGACTTTATGAGTATTGGAGGTGGAGGTAGGGGAAGAGGATGGGACTGGAAGGATGCTGTTGGTGGAGGTGGCAAAGGTGGAGAAGGTGGGGCAAATGGAGGCACTGCAGCTGGGCTCAGTGGTCCAAGTTTCAGGACAGCCATGGCTGAACCTGGAGCAGGCAAGGGTGCTGGTGGAGGGGGAGGCGGAGGGGGTGGAACATTTGCACCAGGTGGAATATTGCTCAAACTGGGCTTCAAAGCCATGGAAGGTGGAGCTGGAAGCACTTGCTGCCCTTGGGGTTGTGGTTTGGTCTGAGAAGCATTCTTCAGGCGTGTGATGGTGCTGTATTTGGCAAACAAATGGGGGGTTGAGTGATGTGGAACACTGGCAGGGAGAGGGGGTGGCGGAGGGGGAGGTGGTGGAGGAGGAGGAGCTGAAGCAGGCTGAGGCGCCGCTTGAACTGGTTGGGCTTGAACTGGTTGGGCTTGAACTGGTTGGGCTTGAACTGGTTGGGCTTGAACTGGTGGGGTTTGAACTGGTGGGGTTTGAACTGGTGGGGTTTGAACTGGTGGGGTTTGAACTGGTGGGGGCAACGCTTGAGTAACACTCCCACGGTGCTGTGAGGGCGACTGTGGGTTTGGCTGAGGATAATTTACAGATGTATGAGCATGCTGTTGCTGAGCCCCATGGACATGGCTGGAGTGGCCACTATGTACACTGTGGATCGAATGGCTTGAACGTGTCGACTCTGGTCTCGTCTGAAAGAAAAACATTACAATTAATAGAAACTACGACGGCTTAAATAAGAGGGCTTGTCTCACCGATACTGGTACAAATCAAGGCTTGGAATAAGAGCCAAGTCAGAAAAAATGGAGACGAGAAGAAATAACTGCGTCTTTGAAACACCCTGATTGTCCAAGCTTCTCAATTTTCTCCTCTATTCTGAAATCCCTGCTTGCATCGTAGATGCATTAGGAAAGGTGTTGCACTGTCACATAAAAGGTAGACAACGTGAGTTAAAGGGGCTAAAGCCAGGTTTCCATCCAAACGTTTCCACGCATTTCCGAATTTTCCACAAAAGTCGTGTTTCCACTCCTACCATCATTTAGTAGGGTCGACAATTAAATCGTATCTAAATAATAACAGTTTTGTTTACGGTCGGATAACTTGGACCAGAGTCATGTGACTTGCAGCTTGATAAATCATCGTTTATTCAGGAAGCGATTTTTCATCACCTTATTTTGCATTTCGGCCTTAGCGATGTCTTCGTTTTTCACTCTTTTTGTAACATTTTAGTGCTCTTAAAAAAAAATGATGGATGGAATACCTGCTTGAGTGAATCAATTTGCCGCCTGCAGCACTACAGTGAGATAAGATTTTACCCCTTTTAAAAACAAAGCAGAAAATCAATATGGAGTTTTATGCTGCACATGGCATCAGTGATTGGTAATGGACTCTGTGCTCCTAACCCATAAGTAACTACATTTTCTCTTTTCTCTCCGAAGTGATGTTCCAGTTCCAGCACCATACACTTAGACGTTCCTCCAGCTCAGCATCACTCTACTGGTTTTCATCAACAAAACCCAGTCCTGCCAGAGTCCAGTAACTCCCTCCATACATAATCACTAAGAGACGATGTGGCGCCAAGGACCTCCCACTGAGGACTGATTTTAAAATCGATTTTCTTTTCAAATCTATTTAGTAACTTATTTGATTACTTAAATATTATTATTGTTTTAAATTATGTGATTTACTCTTACTTTAATTTCCTTTTAAGTATTTACTTAATTAATATCTAGGCCACCCATGGAGGACGGGTCCCTTTTTGCGCCTTGGTCCTCTCAGGGAGTTTCAGGGAGTTTTTCCTTTCCACTGTCGCCCTGGGCTTGCTCAGTTAGCGCTAAAGAGAGCCACATAGATAAATTTGAATTGAACTGAAACATTGTAATATCTTGGATATTAGTCAATACCAGACTAATTAAAGACTTCTCTAGGTCCAGGAAGTGTTTGAAACAATTCTAGCACAAAGATCGCGGCAAGGTATTGGTCGACTAGGTTAGCAATAAAATAATTTCAATAATTTAATTAAAATTTAAATCCTTTTCTTTGCACGCAGCCTGCTTTGACAGTAACCCTGATAAAGTCGTAGTAAAACTTACCCTGGTGTTCTCCTCAATCTGCGTCCCCCTCTTCCAGGCCTCGGAGAAGATGGAGCTGACCACACTCTGGGACCGTGCATGTGTGGTCGAAGTGCCATTCGACACACCACTATCTGTTTGGCTTGAGTGGTTGGATTGCGACTCTATAACAACACAACAAAGCTGCCGGATTATTACACAACACAGGGTTTAAGATAACGTTTAACAAACTGACACCATTCAAAGGAATTCCTGAAAAGAAACACTCGCCACATTAACGGCGTCTTTGTTTAAATTCATTCATTGATTCATTCACTCACACGCAAGCTTAATCGAGTGCACGGGGAACTGCATGGCCGGCAGCACAGGATGCAAGGCGGAACCAACCCTAGGCATGCATGTATTTGAATTGTGGGAGTATCCAGAGAAAACCCATGCAGACACAGGGCGCCTCTCTGCCCAGGGGGCGCCTCTCTGCCCAGGGGGCGCCTCTCTGCCCAGGGGGCGACTCTCTGCCCAGGGGGCGACTCTGACTAAAATTCTGCTATTTAACAGAATATACAGGTTGAGTCAAAAGTCACGGGACACCCTTTTATTTTGGAAACAAAGGGGACGTATCTGAACACCCCAGCAAGTAATGGGTCAGGGGCCAATCTTTTAGGCTATGTATCGAACATGGCTGTCATCTTAAAAGCTGTTGGATCAAAGGCAACTTTTTCCCCCAATGGGAAAGTGGTCACGTAGCATATCAAGACCAGAATTGTCCCAGAAATCGATTGCCAATCGGATTTGTAATATTTTTTGTGATTCAAAACTTTCACAACGTTTGTTCTTCAGCACAGGTCACTGAAGATGGAATTGATGATTCTGGTGTGCGGGGAACACCGCTTCAACAGACTGCAACAATCGACACTCAGAAATACCACAATTTTCACAAAAGTACTGTTAAATCCATCATAACCAAAATTCAGAAAAACCAGGACTGTGATGGACAAGATACGTAGTGATCGTGTGAAAAAACCGGTACCAACTTGTGAAAAGTCCACGATAGCACGGGGTGCGTCCTGAGACTTGTGACTCAGCCTTTATATAGAGCTGTAGCTTATTGTGCTGTACATAGAATATAGAGTTTTATATCGTGTATATAACAAAGGTTATGATTACTATAGGGTTTAATTCACCCCACAAAATTACACATAATAATAATAATAATAATAATAATAATAATAATATTCAGTATGCACAAAACAGCTGCAAAAGTTCTTATTGTGAAACACTTTTAAATCTAACTGGGAAAAAAACAGATATGCCTTTTCTGCCAAAGTATTTTGCCCTGATAGAGCAGATTCAGTGTTTTAATCACCGCTTTGAACTCATCTCTCCTGACTGGATCATTACTAATATTGCACTCCTTGTTTATCCTGTCATATTTAGTACCTCAGTGATATCTGAGCTTTTGTTATGATCAGAAGGAACAGCTGTACTCAGATCAGTTGACTCACCAGGGTTGCTGATTGAGCTGGTGCCAGACTTGATGCTGGCGCTGGAGAGAGAGGACCAGTCGTAAGCTGCCTCAGTGCGCTTCATGGCCTCCTGATAGTTCAGGTACAGCTGCTTTCCATACTGGCAAACAAAAAAAACACACAGACATGCCATATGAACGTATAATCAAAGCCCTTTTAATCTAATTTGCATCAGCAAAACACAGGATCTAAGTATTTTAGCATGCAGAATGAGATTCGTTTTTTAACACTGATCTGGTTTAAGTTACATAGGTCCAGATTTCAGCTTGCTGTAATGTAGAAAGGTCTGAGAATCACTGGGTTAAGCAATGGGCTGGGTACCTTGGCAATCCGAATCCCGTTGACCCACTGGTGTAGGGTCCTGACATCATCGCAGCACAGATACTTGATGTACTGAGATTTCTTCTGAATCTGAGGGTGCTATTGGGAGGGGGGAAATCATATCAGTACCATTAGGGATAGGTCCCGAAAATTAGTACCTGAAATGTGATGATCAAAAGAGTTTGTATTTACAATCACCACTAGAGGGTAGCAAAAATACTTGTGGAAGCAGCAATACTTTATATATGTATAATGCTTAAAACACCGATTATATAAAACTGTGTTTGTGAAGAATTCCATTGTGCTTCAGTCTAAATGACTTCCCAGAATGGTTAAAATTTCCAGTAAGTACACTGCTAATTATTAATTCACTAATGAGCAGGTCATTAATTTTCTCATCTGCTTATCGTAGTCCGAGTTATGGGAGAGCCGGTGCCTAGCCGCTGGCACAGGTACACACTGACACACACACGGTCACAGTCCCACACACGGTCACACACCCACAACCCACCCACACACGGTCACACACCCACAACCCATCCACAACCCATCCACAACCCACCCACAACCCACACACGGTCACACACGGTCACACACGGTCACACACCCACAACACACCCACAACCCACCCACAACCCACACACGGTTACAGTCCCACACACAGTCACAGTCCCACACACAGTCACAATCCCAAACACACACAACCCACACATGGTCACAGTCCCACACACCCACAAACACACACGGTTACAGTCCCACACACAGTCACAGTCCCACACACAGTCACAATCCCAAACACAGTCACAATCCCAAACACACACAACCCACACATGGTCACAGTCCCACACACCCACAAACACACACAACCCACACAGGGTCACAGTCCCACACACCCACAACCCAGCCACAACCCAGCCACGGTCACAGTCCCAAAAACACACAACCCACACATAACCCACACACGGTCACAATCCCACACACCCACAAACACACACAACCCACACACGGTCACAGACCCACACACACACACACGCAACCCACAAACACACGCAACCCACACCCACAGTCCCACACACATACACGCAACCCCCCCCCACACACACACACACACGCGTACACACATGCAACCCACACACATCCCACACACCGTCACAGACACCCACACACTGTCACAGACACACACCCAGAACCCACACCCACCAATTGACCAAACCTACACCTTTTAGAAGTGGGAGAAATGCACACCAGCACAGGGAGAACATACCAACTCCACCCAGAGGGAGCAGGATTGAACCGGGGATCTTGGAACTATGAGGCGGTGTATCTGATTTATTTATTCCGACACGTTGGCATAGTGTACAGTAGTGAGGTATACACACTTAGTCACTGTCTTACAATGGGCTGCTTAACTATATTTGAACTTTACGCTGGGAATCTGATAAAACTCATAAATACACATTCATCAGAAAGCATGCAGGATATGCTGGATATGGTACGCTTTCTCAATGTGGAAATCAGGAGTGAGGAAAAACAGCGGTGGTGAGAGTAAATCACTTTAAGACGTCAGTAACAATCTATTAATACTATCAGGAATCTAAACGAGAACACACTAATGAAACCGTTATGGTTCACAATGACGTATATAAAGACATCATCCAACTTCTTATGGAAACTATTGATATTTGTATTTGCGTAGCACCTTGTTGCCATGTCCTTTCATAAAGTCGCCCAGAGGACATGGCAACAAGCTGCTTCTGGGACAACTCTATCACCCCTTGTCACAATTTGAACAAGATGAAAAGAAGAGGACATGGCAACAAGCTGCTTCCGGAACTGTTCACTGAACTCATAGTGATGGAATACATACCCGATAGGGAACTAAACCCCAGCTCTCTTTATCGTATTTTGTTAAACTGATTTCAGGACCTTGACCCAATGTGGGAAACCGGAGCATGTGGTTTACAAGAGCGCTTGAATAATCGTATAATGATTGAATTACTAACACACACAATATGATAACTGAATTGCCCTTTAAAGTAATGGTGGGGAACCTTATCTGCAAAGGGCAGGTGTGATGGGTCTTATTCCAGCTAACCAGCGGCTACACCTAGTTCTCATTGTTTAATGGTTTGGCGTTTTGGTGAAGCAGGTGAAGCTTCTGTTTGCAATCGTCACAATACAGAGACTTGTGGCAACTACAGTGTGTACATTAAAGGTGTTTTGGTCAGTAATATGGTCAGATCTTATGCTTTTCCTTAAAAACTGTCGATAAGCGCCCAGCAGCGTCTCTACTTCCTATGAAGGCTGAGGAAAGCTCATCTTCCTCCACCCATCCTGAGCAGCGCCATCACTGTCTGGTTTGGGAACTGCACTGTGTCAGACCGCAAGTCCCTGCAGCGGATAGTGA
>JAUZST010005989.1:0-15165 GCA_034779995.1 Parotocinclus haroldoi
AGGGTTTACAAGAAATCTAAAAGAACCACCTGTGTGTGTGTGTGTGTGTATATATATATTTTAAGTCCGGTTTAAAAGAAATCTAAAAGAACCACCTGTGAACCGCTTACAAACTACAATAAGATGATCAGAATCCGATAGTCCTAAATTAGTTGATACTGAAATGCTGTGGCCATTCCTACATCTGTAATTCTTATAATACAGCCTAAATGAAGCCACAAAAGGGAATTAATTTATTTATTTTACTTATTTTAAGCATATATACACATTGAAAGTGAAACACTGTCAGTCTGTCATGTTCACTCACGTGGTTCTCTGGCGTTCACTGGCTTATTATAGAGAGTTGTTGCATACGTTGCATCCTTTGACACTTTTTTGAAAGGAGTGTATTTGTGGGCAGGGCCAGAGTGGTTGATTTTACATGAGAGTAAGGCACAAACAGTGCTGTTGTCTAATGACCTTCTGTTTTCTGTTACAGTCTGTCTCACCAGTTCTCGTGAGGTTAGTGACATTTCAGTTTGGAAAGGCATGAAAAATACTGGAAAAATACAGGAAAATACTAATACAGGAGGACGGCGGGAAAGAGCGGTACAATACGGTAGCTTCCCGGCCAAAGCAGGGGACTTGACAGGTATGATGAACCAGAAGGTCCAGGGTACAAAGCCCACCTCTGCTTAACTGTGGCTGTTGGGTTCTTAAAGGGCAATTGCTTGGACTGTGTGCCATATCCTGTTAATTTCTAAAGCAAATCTGCATGACGTATCTTTAAGAAAAGAAAATTGAATGGAAAGAGCAAAATGTAAATGGTACAGCTCCCGGGGTTAGATAAGGGTCAGAAGTCCCTAACGACCTGGGTTTGAACTTCGGTCGAGTGGGACCTGGGTGCCAACTGACCTAACAAACGTGTTTGGAATGTGGGAGGGAGCTGGAGTACCTTTAGAAAGCCCACAGTGGTTGTGAATTCAAATCCTGTCTGACCTCCTGAGCAAGATACTTAACCTCTATTTCCTCAGCTTAGTTATATGTCTATAAATGCAGTGAATGTCGGAACGGGTAAATATGAGAAAAGTGCTGTAAAAGTACCCTGTAGAATTCCAGTAAATGCACAGTAAAGGCACGTGGCTGCACTGTGTGATACACTGCTCCAAGAATCAATTCTGCAATAACAGTAGATGGTGGATGTCCAAGGTTTCATAAGTGAAACATCACCAAATGTTGGGTTGCTTTGTTCAGATCTTCCTTGTCCTTCTTAATACGAAGAATGATGAGTCTAAATTAAAGATCTAATGGACAGAACAGAACAAAACAGGGCTCCTGTTCCTGTAAAAGTCACCCAGGACCTGTTCAGGACATGGTAATGAATTATAGAGGACACTGGAGGAACTTTGCAGCTTCTCTGCAGGATTGGCACTTCATATTCACCGACTGGAACTATTCAGTGTTTTAGCCGCATCCACATGGGCGACTCAGCAGCTTCTGATGTTACCGAGTGCCATCAGGACTTGATGCTAGAACAGTCATGGTTATTTCTACTCTTCATTTGTGTATTTATTTATTTGTCAGTGACTTTGCCACTGCGCATTAATCATTTCAGTAGTCCTTTGGCAGATAGTTACAGAACATTACAGATGAGTGGCAAAAACACTAAACGAACACTGCAGGAGGCAGAAAACAGGTGTAAAAACAGATATAAAATACAGTGGAGTAACTGCTTAAATGCTTGCTTGGCACGCTTGCTTACGATGCTTGAAATAAAGCTGACATAAAAATGGTACGATCACCTTGCGCGTTGATTTCTAAAAAGTAAAGACCTGTCCTGGTGCAGTGTTCAAGAGCTCTTGTTTTTAACGTATATATGCATACAAAAGAGAAGGGTCCACGAGGGCGAAATTACGGAAGCGGACTCCCCTTCCATTCGCGCCTCCTCACCACTACCAAACACGCACTACATCCGTTCTCCTTAAAAAAGACACGGTGATATTGTACTGAAACGGTTAAACTGTATTTTTAACAAGACATATTTGAAACAAATACTTTATTGTATGCCTTCTCAGCTGAGATTCTGTTAGATGACATTTTTCCCACTCTCACTGTACAGGTATCCCCAGATTTACGATGGCCTGACTTTTTTGACTGATATTTTGACTTTGCGATGGGAATCCAATAATACACGTACTGTACATAGACATGTATTTAGAATCCTGAATTTATTCTGAATTTGGAAAATTTCTGAGCAGGACATGTGCAGTGCATACAGTACTTTCTGCGCTCAGATGAGGAAATCAGCAGTGTGTGATGTAAGGAGTCACGATTCGGGACCGATGAGCTCTGGTCAAATGTAGTGAGGAAAAACCGTGTTTTTGGACTAATAGTTTTTTTTTTGCTGTCAATACATTATGCAATAAATTACACGATACTCAATACTTTATTATGGAATTAGCTTTATACTTTATGTCTTTATGATTTGCTCATATGTAGTTTAATGTAAGCATGTTTAGCATAGGCTGTGCTATGATATAGCTACGATTCAACATGCACACTGCTTGCAAAAGTGAGGAGATATTTCAAAATGAATATGAATATGGCAATTGAAACAGAAGCATTTGATTTCATTTCATTAAACAAAATCATCAGAAAGGCAAATGAAAAGGGAAAGAAAGTTGTTTCGATTATTCAAATGAGAGACAAACTTTATAATGGTGATTGAGTAGTAAGAGATATTTTCAACAGAAGCATGTTAAACTGGACCAGAGTGCCCCCATATTGTGTTCAGGAGTGTGTATGGTCATCCAAGAGGGCCAAAACACACCGACAGTGATGGGGCATGGACAGGTTCAGATTATCCAGCAGTCCTTGTGGATCCTCTTCATTATTTTGAAATAAATCAGTTATACTCCTCGATTTTTTCAATTTCAATTTTCTTTATATAGCGCTTTTTACAACGTAGCACCGTCTCAAAGCAGCTACATGATCTTAAAAGGCCAATCCCAAGTTGAGCAAGCCAAGGGAGACGGTGGACAGGAAAAACTCCCTAAAATGGTAGGAAGAAACCTTGAGAGGAACCAAGACTCAACAGGGGACCCGTCCTCCATGGGCGGCCTATTATTATATAAATACTATTATTTATTTATGATAAATTCAACTTATGATTGATTACCCTGTTCATATTCCCATCGTAAATCAGGTGTACCTGTATACGCAGGAATGCGCCCACATACAAGGTGCCATCTACAGGTCATTCTAGGTATTCTAGGTAAGTCCTGTAGCTCTGTAAATAAATTTAGTACAATAATGCTTTTGGTAGCACCTTTGGTGTCACCCTCAGGAATGTCTCTTGTATATTTTTGAACATTTATTTCCCCCCTCTAACAGTGAAATGAAATGTACACCTTTCACATGAAGCATCACATGTGAATAAGCTCTGTGTTTCCAGCTTTCCCTGAAGTCCAGGCTCAGTGTAATCCAGAAATTCCGAATTACAATTAAATATAATTGCATCCCTTCTTCTTCCAATGCAGCATGGCGTTTCTGACATATATCTGTATATTCGCGGTGAAGGTGAGCATTACTTTAATATGGAAGATTTGGACCACATTAAATTTGAATTCTCCGTGCACACAGCTTTTCCAGCCGGACCGTGGTCATATGAGGCAGAATGTCAGCGTTTCAAAGGTTCTGACCTCAAGTCCTTGCAGATTTATTGAGACACGGCTGACTCGCTGCTACATGAACCTGCCTGAGAGACTTTCTTCCTCCGAGCGAGACTTAACGATTAACGACAGTCCATTTGGTGTCTTTATGTTGTAATTTGCAGGAAATATCATTGGGTCATTCTGTTACATCTCATTAGGCTGGAGAAGCATTTTTATTCCCTGTTCTTTTGCACATTTTATTTCAATCGGTGTCTACTCGTTACCTGATTTCGTTTCAAAAGTTGTGACGATGCCATACAAGCTTTGCAGCTGGAGCATACAATCATAATTTAGGATAAAGCCAACTGAGGTAAAATTGAAATAAAAAGCACTTTTTTTACAACAGAGCATTGTCTCAAAACAGCTTTAGAAATATCTAGTCCTAACTGAGCAAGCCTAGCGGCAAGGAAAAAAAAACTCCCTAAATATTATAAGGAGGAAACCCTGGGAGGATTAAGCCTCAAAAAAAGGACCTGATCTCCAACAGTCTAGATGCTGTAAAAATTGATCTAAAGTCGTGTATAATAACAATGAGATAAAATGAACGATATAAAAATCATGAATTATTAAATTAAAGGTAATACAATATTATGATGAGTATGAAAAGGGAAGATTACACAACAGTCGATCCACTGTGGCCGTATAATCTGATTGGTCGAGAATACGGTGATGTTATTTGTGATAACACGGATACAAGTAACACCAAAACAATATCGCTCTGCAGTGTGGCCAAGTAACGACATTCTTTATCCACACAAACGGTACTGTCAATAATAAGGCCTATTCCTTGTGAAACGTAGGGCTTAATTGATTCATTTAGTTGAAGATACGTAGGTATAGGTTTTGCATTATTGCAAATAACGGGATGGCTGTGATGATCTATGGAACTCTCCTAAGCTTGCGCCTGTGCAATGTTATCAACAAATCACACAGTCTCATTTAATTTCATGAATTCTGAAACTATATAAGCAAATGGTACACTGCGTATAAAACAAACAACTAACTGGTTAGTTCAGGATGTGTTTGCTAAGGTGTCTGTCTGCACCGAAACCACACTCGCTCAAACATCTGCTCATGGAACCATTCACAAACATTGACTTGTGACTCCGCCCCAAACCTCCGAACCTGCAGGGGCAGATAGAGAATGAATGTGTGGTAGTAACAAGAGAGGAAATGGTAGCCATATTGCCTGCACACCTGCATGGGAAAGGTTTGTGAACAAACAAGTGCTCAGGAATCTCTCGGCACACAGCTAAGATATGGGACATGACTCGGCTGTTCGACATGTTTTCATTTTGGTAGTTACAGTACTTGCTGTTTATCCACTGATCCATTGATGAGTATTTGGTTTGGTGGTGAGGCAGTTTGGATGATCTAAATGCTTTATTTATATTGTGTTTAAACTGGAAGTGTGATTATTCTGAATTTGCAAAGGCTGGCATAAACATCGATGCTTGTTCGTTTATTGAACCCCATTTGCTGATAGTAATAACTGGGGTATTTAGTTTAAGCTCTGCTTACGGTGGCGTATATTTTAACCTGGTTGAACTTGATATGATTTATTTGATCTCCTGATCATCTGTTAAATCTACTTGGAAAAATATTATAAGGAGGACACTCTCGGAGGATTAAGCCTCCAAAAAGAACTTGACTTCCTTCAACAGTCTAGATCTAAATTACCTAAATAAGGTGGCTAATAACAATAAAATAAGATAAACCGTTAAATTAAAGGTAATACAATATTATGAGGAGTATAAAAAGGTCAGATTACACAACAGTCGATCCACCATGGCCATATAATCTGATTGGTCAAGAGTATGGTGGTTATTTTTGTTAACATGGGTTTATAGCCAGTCTAACTTGAGCCTACTGGTTTAACTTGATGCGATCTATTTGATCTCCTGATCGTCTGTTAAATCTACTTGGAAAAATGAAGACCCCAATAAAACAAACCAAAGGAAGATCCGAGCTGTTCCTTTGCGAGTTTGAGCAAGAGCTGAGTGAAACCTAAGAGAACTTGACAGAGTCAGAACTTGTTAAGTTGTCCTTAAACATGTACATATACAAGTTTGACTTCTTCATAAGGTCATATCAGCAATAACATTGGATTTGCTCCAGTTTCACCTGCAGTGTGAGCCAGGTCAGCATCACGTATTGTGTATGTGTCATAGAGGCTCGGACAGAGGATTCTACGATGTCTCTTTATAGAACTGCGTACAATTTCCACTAAATGCTCTTCTATTTGTTCATGCATCCCTTTAAAGGAATCAAACGCACATTAGTGTCCCACTTCTGTTAAAGCTATATTTCACAGCAAATCAGAACGAAATGAATCGCCACGTGTGGAGCTCGATATTTTCTTTTCTTTTTTCTGTGCCTGAGATTACTGGATTGAGTGCAGTAAGGAATGGAAGAAATGAGGGATCGATTGAACCCACGTCTTTCCCACCAGCTCTGCCGGGTTCACTCCGTACACGCCGCAGTTTGCCATTCTGTTTTATTTATTAGGATTGCACTGACCGTCTGTTGTGCAGCACACATTAGGGCACGATTTACCCTGTTGGAGATGTGGCCAATTTAGAGCTAGTAGTGAGGTAAAAAAAATAAGTAACCATGTGGTTTAAAACAGGTTTTACAAAAGCAGTTACGACTGAGAGGCTTTGGGCAGAAAAGGATCTCAGATTTGTCAATAAATGTGAATGTAAATAAAATGATTGGCACGTTTAAAAACATTGTACCTCAGAAACTGGAGGAATTTCAGAGTGTAAAGGGTAAGGGCACAAGCCTAAACTGAAGAGCTGCGATCTCTGATCCCTCAGACGCCACTGGGTCGTTTAGTACCACCATTAAATACAAAAGTACAATGCAAACCAGGTTTTCTTTCAGCGATTCCTCACTTAAAATACATTAAGGAAGACTCCTAACCTTTTAATTACATCTGCTCTTTTTCTAAACCCATTTTGTTGAATCCAGATAATACAGCTGAGTTAATGCTGATGCAGTCCTTATCTATTATAATAACCTTTTAATATTTCAAAACTACTGGTTTTAATAATCTACCCTGTTGATGTTTTGGCATATGACGATGCCATGTTAGTCTTTGGCGTTAGACCGGCACAAACAACACGTGCCTCTTTTAAGTATCACCATACAGCTCGGTTAGTGATTCATCCCTGTACACCTCTCCAATGGACCTCTCTGAATCAGACTTTCTATATTCGGTACTTCTGCATGTTTTTAACGCCACAAAACCTGCACGAGAAAACTTTCAGGTGGCTGTTTTTCTTGACAGAGCCTTGTTCTCTGGGGCAGTTTGGGGCTCGGTCTTATTTCTCTCCGGGAGAAGATTTCAAGGCCGTATTACTGCTGAAATAACGTTGTAAGGGAAGAGAAAGTTGCAAAGACATGATGGAAAATCCACCGAGTCCAGACCCAGTCTGATCAAAATGCATGGTCATAGCTGCTCAGCTCTGGCCTTGTCTGGGTCACTTTTTATGTGCCTGTTTACTGAAATGTATTCAAAGTCAGGTGGAGTTGGAATAAAGAACATGTAAGCCTTTGTCCTTAGTTTGTTAAATGTAGACAGATCTGCTGATGCATGAGACGGGTACAGAGATACCCTCTGATTTCTCAGGGTCATTCTACACTGCTGACAGCTCTTTGAATAATCATATAAGCCATTTGTTCAAGCTCAGTACAGAATGACGACTGTATAGTCCACAGCATGCTCGTTTTGTTTACTTCTGTTTGCGTGTTCAGACATCTGTCTATACAGTGGTAGGCAGCATGAACTTTTTCGGTGTCCCATAGCAGCTTTTCTGTGGGATCGGCTAGCCATGGTGTCGTCTGCGCAAGAGTGCAAATTAATTCCAGGAATACTGTTCAGAGACGCAAACAGAGAGATTTTCAATGCCTTGTGTGTTTTATAGCCTTTCCAGTAAGATCTTATGATCCGCAGTATCAAATCCTGCATTAAGATCTAATAGAACAAGGAAAGAGACACATCCATTATCAGAGGACATTAATCGATCATTAACTACCATAACTGATGCCGTTTCGCTACTGCAGGAGCAATTATGGAGCACATACTGTACATCTTTAAGCAATTGAGGGACTAACAGTGGCAACTTGGCAGTGAACCTGCAACCTTCTGGCCAACAGTCCAATAGCTAAACCAGTTAATTTCCTAAGATTTGTGTTCTGCTATGCACCCTGCTTACGATTCAATACATAGTTTATGATCTGCTTCCCTCCCTGTTTAATAAATTTACATTCAATAAAAGACAATTTTGTTCTATTGTATTGGGTTATTTTTAGGTACCCTGAAATGACAAGAAACAAATGACTAGAAACAGAGGTTTAAATTTGTAAACAAAGTGCTCTGTTTGAGTTATTTAAGAGCCCTAGTTCCCTGGAACTCAAAGAATTGTGGAAGCCTTGTGGTTAAGGGTACTGAACTGTGGACCAGAGGGTCTATGGGTTAAAATCCCACGTCTGCCAAGCTGCCATTGTAGGATCCTGGAGCAAGATCACAAACTCTTAATTGATTGGATTGTAAGGCTGTAGCAGTTGTAAATGGGACTGTGGTAGCCTAGCGGTTAAGGTACTGGCCTCTGGACCTGATGGTCCAGGGTTTAAATCCCACCTATGCCAAAGCTTCCTCAGTTGGGTCCTTGAGCAAGACCCTTAACCCACAATTGCTCTGATTGTAAGACTGTATTAATTGTAAGTCGCTCTGGATAAAGGCGTCTGCTAAATGCTGGAAATGGAAATGGAAATGGATGTCACTCTGGATAAATGCCATAAATATAAATTTAGGTCCCCCTGGATACGAGCATCTGCTGGAAATGCAAATAGGAGGAGTCTAGTAACACTTCAAGGAACACTTTACAAAACAATAAAACCTTCCGGTCAACAGTCCAATATTTAAATTGAAATCTTCTAGCAATCAGGAATGGTTGGTTTGAGAATGCTGTAGATCATCATAAGTAGGCAAACGAGCACCATGCTGGTATTTGACCACCACAACACAATTGCCTCAGGTTCAGTTTTATGGCATCTGGTGTTTGCAAGGTTAAGAGATTGAAAGGTTAATGTTTGATTTAAAGTAAGAAGCTTTGCTTTGATGCACCATTGACCTGAAGGACTGTTTGTACCTGGTCATGAGGAGGGTCAGATGATGTGAGCTCCTGAACCTGAGCTTTAATGCTGTGGCAGTTACCTCCAGCATTGCGTCTCAGCTAAGATAAGAAGTCGAGTATGAGTATGTGGTGGGGCAACCGCACAAGGTGAGGGGCCATAATCCTCCCTCAGACATTGACTTATCTACATCATCAGCCAATCACCAAGCTGAGCTGGGCATTAAAACTGTTAATTCCTGATTCTATTAGCATGATTATTGCTGTCAAAAGGGCAACGAACACATGCAGGGGTGTAAGATGTCACTCCCCAAGGTAAGATCCAACCTTCGCATACTCATTCTCTGTTTTATTCTCTTAATTCTTCTTTGGAATGGACTGAATAGAGTTTTTGATTAGGAGGTTTTTTTGACAAGATAAAAATGGTGGATCATGACGTAAAGGAAAACCTTCAACATCTGTCTCTCAGGCTGTGATATAAATTTAATCCAGAGCTTTTTACTCCTTTCGGATGTCCTCTTGGCTCTTAAAAGAAGATGCAGGAAAACGGTGTCAGAATATGTTTGAATAAAACCACTTTAAATTGTGAACAGCGAACCAGAACCATCTTTTACATTTGGATCAAACCCCCAAGGAACCTTTACCAGGAACGTTTTCAGGAAATCAGAAACATGTTTTTGAGTCGAAGAACCTTTAGATCCTGGCTGTAGTTTTGGGACTAACAGAATGACCAACATTTACAATATAATAATAACAAAAATTACAATATGCTTGGATTGTTTTTAGGACATCAACAGGGTCATGGGACCCTTGATGCTCTCCAGTAAACAACCAATCAGCTCTACAGGGTAGATGGTGCTGCTGGCCACCATAGTGCCCACAAAAGTTTTTTTTAAAACATTTTACTCCCCTGGTCAGGATTATGATGGATTCGGGACCTATCTCCAGATAATACAGGGCAAGGACAGCACAGAGCGTCTTGGACAGGACATCGGTCCATGCCAGCATGTGATGCTTGACTTTTTCTATTTTCTATTATAAGCTTTTATTTCCTCTCAATTTTCTGAAACATTGTAGTTCTGGAGGGTTCTGGAGCAGATTTTGTTCTCACAAATGTGTAGGAACCATTTCTTTTCCCCACATGATTCCAGATGAAATTTCTTGACTCCCTCACAGAACCTTTTCTTATTTCCTCTGATAGTCCCAGAACCCTGTAGCTTCTCAGTATGTTCTTTGAACCCTTTATCTTTTCAAATAGGCACACAAATTCCTGAATAAATATTGAATTCAGGCAAAGCACCTTGTGTTTAATTCTACTTTTCCTGGTCAGGGCCACAGGCAGGGTCTGGAGAATAGTCGGGATTTTAGAGGTAAACCCCACATGACTGGAACCCAGACACATCAGGTCATAAGAGGTTGCAAAGTTTCTTTCTTATAAAATTTAGGCAAGTTTTCCTTGCCACTGTTGCCCTAGGCTTGCTCAGTTATGGCTTTGGATAGCCAATGGCGGTTTGTAAACAGCACTATATAAATAAATTTGACTTTGACATTTGGCATTACCAACAGGGTAACGTGACACTTTAATTCATAAATGTTCATGAATTCAGAACCCTTTGTTTCGCCTCAGGAAACCTTACCTCTTCTTTTGCAATGCTATGGATTTGCATTTAAACACATCTTCCCCTTCGACTGTGTCTCATGTTCCGCTAAAGCCTCTTCTAATCTTCTGCTCGTACCTTCTGCTCCCCGCCCTTCCTCCTTTCTGATTATTACCCATCATTGCCCTGAGGATGTTTAACTTCTGCAGATCCTGTTCTTCACGTGAGCCTGTAGAGAACAGGACTCAGAGTTGCACTTTCTGTTTCCATATCAGTCCTGATTCATATTTCATAATCATTAAAGAAACATCAAACCACGCCCACTTTTTTTCCTGCCTTTCACAGCATAAGTAATGGGAGCGGAAAGGTTTCGTCTCCTGGACCGAGAACTGCGTGTTCCAGTTCTTCTTCAGTTCAGCATGTTCCCTGTGGACATTAGGATCTCGTCTCAGTCGTGTGCAGCCTGTGGGGGTGGTGGATGCTTTTGTGCGTTAGGCTGATTACTAATGGTGCGGCGAGTAAGAGTGAGTGGTGAGAGGCAGGTGCTGTGCTGAGACCAGAACATGCATGTTAAGTGTGGTTAAAGTGCATGCGATGGCAGAAGGTCGATGGGACGTCCAGCGTAAGCGTGAGAAACACGCTAAGAGCTTACAGGAAACAAGCTTTGCATCCCGGATCTTGTTGTTCATCAAGCGCCTATGTGATGTGATCATTAATCTCCTTAGTGCACATCCCAACCTCTCTGCCTGCCTCAGCTGGAAAGCCGCATCACAGCTTCGCAGATGAGCGTTGGTTCATGACTAACTGGTAGTAGGTCTCTATGCAAAAGTCTGATCAAAGGAAGCGCCACCTCAAATAATTTGAACAAAGTAATTAAAAAAGAGAAGGAAAAAAAATTGGAGCATACAAGATATACAAGTATGCTTGTGTGTTTGTTTGTTCCAAGTGCGTTCAAGAGGGTTCTGATTTTCTGGAATGATCCTCCCTTGCATCACAGTCTTGCTTACATGGTTTCAGTGGTGCTTTCGTGCTTTTTTTTGTTCATTTGGTTTCTAGCTTTAAAGAGAATATTTGATATCCCTGAGGAATTAGGGTGTGAGAGTAAGTGGGGAGATCAGAGTTCAGGCTTTAAATGAATCCAATTCTGATGCAAGAACACTGAAATAATAATCATCCTTATTTAAACTGAGCCTTTCATACAGCCATAGTTCAAAGCGTTTTGCAGTGCAGAAAATTACATAAATCCAGTAAACCAAAATGGCAAAGTTTAACAGCAGGAACCAAATTCAAAGAGATTTTTGAGTAAAGTGTACTGGTACGTAATGAATGGTAAGCTGGCCCCAGAACCAGATCCCTGCTGAATCTAAAATGGTGTATCCAGTGCCTAGATCCCTTCCAAAAAAAAAAGTGGCATTGGATCGGTACTACAATGCATTCGGGAAGTCTTCAGACTTTTTTTCACATTTTATGTTGCAGGCATATGTAAAACTTTTCCCAATCGACGTGCACTCAGCACCCCGTAACGACAAATTGATTTTTTTTGTTGCAAATTTATTGAATAGGAAAAACTAAAACGTATAGTTTCTATAAGTATTCAGACTCTTTACTTCGTTTGTGCGATCTTAAGCTTTGTCAGGTCGATGAGGACCACCGATAGACGACCATTTTCAGGTCTCTCCAGAGTTTAAATGGGATCAAATCGGAGCTCTGCCTGGGCCACTGGGAAGGACATTCACAGACTTGCCCCAAAGCCAGTTTCTTGTTGTCTTGCCTGTATTTTAAGGACGTTGTTGTAAGATGAACATTCAGGTTATTCTGACGTCCAAAGTGATCTGGATAAGGTTTTCATGAAGAATATCTCTGCAATTTACTCCATTCAGCCTTCCCTCAACCCTGACCAGTTGCTAAAAAGCACCTCCACAGCATGATGCTGCCACCACCATGCTTCACTTTAGCAATGTTAATGAACACGTGATGGGCGCTGTTTGGTTTATTCCAGACGTGATGCTTTAAAATAATGTCCTTAAGATGATTATTTGCATATTCCAGTTGAGCTTTTGTGTCTCTTTAACTGAGGTGAGGCTCTGGCTCTGGCCACTCTGCCATTATGCCCAGATTAGTGGAGTACTGCAGTGGTGGATGATCTTCTGGAAGGTTTAGTCAGAGTGACCATTGGGTTCTTGGTCATCTCTCTTACCAAGGTCATATTCTCCCTAGTAGTGTGTTGGGGTGGTCAGCTCTGGGAAGAGTCCTAGTTGTTCCAGACTTCTTCCATTTAAGAATTCTAAAGGTTGCTTTGCTCCTGGGATCTTTCTGTGCAGGAAAATATTTAAAACACGACCACAGCTCTACAGGCAGTTTTTTCTGTCCTCATGGCTGTGTTTTGGCTCTGATCTGCATTGTTAGATGTGAGATCTTGTATAGACAGGTGTGTATCTTTCCAAATCATGTCCAATCAACTTAATTTACCAGTGGTGGATCCAATCAAGGTATGGAAACATCCCAAAGTTGATCAAGAGAAAGCGCTAGATGTCCAAGGGTCTTCGTTTTCTCATTATGGGGTACGGAGTGCAGACTGATGGGGAGAAACTTGATTTTATTTGCATTTTTATCACAAGCAATCCAAATACATGTAAAAAAAAAAGGGAAATGGTCTGACTGAAACTTTCTGAACGTATCATATTAAGCTTATTTCAACCGATCACAAGACAACGATTAAGTAAAAAGGGTATAAGGGTAGCAATGAATACAACGATGTTGCTAAAAGAATAAGGTTTGACGAATGCTGTATAACGCGGAACTGCACACAAGGACCCCAAACTTTACAATCTGACCCACTTGCAAAATATTTGATCTGGGCAAGCCTTCCAAAAGCTCGGCTGCAACACAAAAAATGATTTCGCTGCTAAAAGGGCTAAAAAGAGGTCTCAGAAAATTCTCATGGCGTTTTCCTTGCGACAAAAGTCTTTGATGGGGTTTGCATTTTTAAAAATGTTTTTGAAAGTGAGCCGGAAGCGGTTTCAGATAGCTACTGTAGAAAACATAAGCCTCCAAGGAGAACCATAACCTTCATCTAAAGATTATTTAAAGCCCGAAGCGATGGAGGAGGATGGATGGCGTGGGAAAAGTTTCCGTCTTTAACGACAAACCCACAAATAAATCATTGGTTCTTCTCTTTAGTGCCATTAAGCTGATTACATGTATCATTCCCTTTCTGCTATCCTGACATGTTGCCTTATCCTGGCCCTGTCCTCCAGCTGTTACTTTGATATTAGCTTTATGAAATGTGCATGTAATTGCTAATCAGTCTCAGTGTGCCGCCTCTGATGCTCCCTCAAGCTTTCTCTCTTCTCGCTCGCTCTCTCTCTCTCTCTCTCTCTCTCTCTCTCTCTCTCTCTCTCTCTGGACGTCTCTCTATTACTTGGTTCACTCTGCCGCTTTAATCCCGCTCTTGCTGCGTTTTCATTAATGAAACACAAACCAGCTGATGAAACTCTGCTCAGGTGGCAAGCCCACTCTGACTGTTGTGTACTGCCGGATTTAACGTCCATTTCTTTGACACACAAGCCCACCTCCATGTTCACCTCATTTCAACTTCGTTGACTGAATCACTCCTTGTTGGCAGGTCTATATGCGAGTCGTCGAAAGCACTGGAAAATCGATCGAGCCCTTGACAACCTCTAAGTACTTTTGTTTATTGCTGGAGAACTTCAGCTGCTGGTGACGAACTAATGGGATTCATTCATTCTGATTGAAATGATAAGCAGCTGTGTGTGTGTGTGTGTGTGTGTGTGTGTGTGTGTGTGTGTGTGTGTGTGTGTGTGTGTGTTTCATTTCACTTAAAGGTTGCAGTGTAGCATTGAGTTTCGTTTAATGCAGTTAGGATTTCTGCAGGGTTTAAAACAAAGTTGCCAGCTAAAAGCAAACCAAAACGAGCACTACTTATGATCAAATACATAGAAAGCTGTATTCTTTATTCATCTGTGTTTTATATCTGTTTTTAGTTCAGAACCACAGGCATATCCATGCGCAAAAAAAAACTTTAAGGTTTGAGGATCTGTAACTCGGCTGCTATAATACTTAAAGTACTTCCAATTAGACAAATAAACTCCAATGGATTACATTTTGAATGAGACCCGGAGCATGCCTGAAGCCCATAGCATTGGTGGAACAGTAGCCAATTGATTTTGGAAGTGGCCTAAGTGCATGGTTGGAAATGTGCCCAGACCCAGTCTTCGTATGGACCAATTTGTTGTAGTATCTGAAATTACAGCACTGATTAGGTCGACCCTGCAGCTCCACTTTTATTGGGTTTCAGCGCTGATTTCTTACAGCCATAAGCATCTGCTGTCATTCATAAAAGTCTTAGGGAAGAAAGGGGGTCAAACTTTTTGTGATGTTGCTATAATAACACCGAGACATGGAAAAATGTATTACAATTATATTATTACTACATTATTACAATTATAAACGAACGTTGCACCTGGCAATTTGTTTAAAATGAATAACACAGTGTTCTATATAAACATAACTAATTACAAATGATAAATACAAAAGAAATGTAAATACAGTCGAATCTGGTTAATGGGAGCAGCCGCTTATTCAGACCGAATCCTAAAATACAGAAACAAATCCTATTATATACTTGTAACTTTATTCTCTTATTTGGACCAAAATTCCGTTTAATCAGACCAAAGAACGTGAGAGCGAATAAGAAAAAGAAGCCACAAGTCGCCA
>JAUZST010005990.1:0-15165 GCA_034779995.1 Parotocinclus haroldoi
CACACACACACACACACACACACACACACACACACACACACACACACACACACACACAGACACACACACACACACATGTAGATGCTTTGCGTGAGAATACACATCTCACCCTCCTTCTCTGGGGTTTTAAGCTGACATGCCTCTCACAAATCTATCCCTTCATATAGAAAGCATGTTCTTCGTCTTCCTTCTCACAGGATGTTTTCTTTTGCTTCTTTCTACTCGCAATCATTCCAGTTTCTACGCTGATTTACTGATAAGGAAGCTCCATGCAGAGATTAGACGCTGAAAGGAGGGAGGCCTGACAGTCTTTGAAGTCAGGTTTTCAATTAATATACAGTTAAATGTTATCAGAAATTTACTTCTGCCATAGACAAGTACACATACTACATTCCTACTATAGAGATATATGTGAATGGAGTTACAGTGTTGGAAATGTGCAGTCCAAAGTCTTCATTTTTAATGTATAGCAGTGGTGTTTCACAGAGCCTCACACACATTGGTTGGGGATTCTTTTTACCTGAATAGTCTCTTTTGGGCCTCGATGTAATGATATTTGTATTCTAATAAATCTCGTTTTCTGTGGGAAGATGTCTATTTTTGTTTACAAATGAAAATTTAATTTATCAGGCTTCATACTACAGCAAGGCTGGATACACACAAGTGATTTAGTCCTCTGATTTGGCAATAAAATGAAAAGAATGAAAATAATCCCCCTGTCACTGACCCTCTTAATTCATACAGGGTCATTGTATCACAGGGTGAAATGTGAACACCCACTCTCCACAGGAGACCATATCAGAACATATGATTTGTAATATCACCTCTTCATTTACTAGGTGAAAGTTAGTAGAGGGTGGGTGATGGGGAAAGCCCAAACTTTTCGCTGACCGCGCTTAATGTTGTAAACTTTTCGGCGTGAACGTTTGTCTGTGGATCACTGCTCTAAACTGGATTCTACGATGATTATGGATGTCTATGTGCTAATTTACTGACCTTTTTAATGCTTGGATACTTGAACCTTTTACCAAACAAAGCAACCTTTACTGAACCTTGAAATTACTACCTCGGGCATTAGTTTTCCCCATTCAGTTTTGACCAGTCGCCAATAATTGGTGACAGAAATTCCTGGCATGGAGTTTTCACACCACAGCCCTAACTGTAACCAAACATTAACACTGCATCATCACAACACAGTATCAAAAACAGATTATATATGAATTGCATTGTATTCTTTTTTTTTGTTGTACTGAACTTGTGGACTCTGCACTGGCTAGTAAATAATCCAATCATAGTGTATAGTGTATAAGCCAGATAGAAGAAGATTAAGCACTAGTAGTGGGACTTCATCAGTTCTCGAAACATTATACAATTATAAAAAATAATTACTCAGCTGTCTCAGGAATCTGCTTAAATGATCCTGAGACCTTTTATGTCTTGCAAGAGTTAAACTGTCACAAACACAGACCCTTCTGCAAAAATCGCACACTCCACCTTTCCTGTGGTGAAAAAGTTGGGCATGCTGATAAGCACACTGGGAGGAAGCCCTATACTGATCTACAATCAGCCAGTTAGATGGTAGTAATCAAGAACAATCATGTTATTCTTATGTTTATTTTTACACTGGGTGGCAATACATCTGATGGACAATGCCACATGACAATCTGAGTGCTGCTAACCTAAGGAATACATATAATATAAACAATGTACTCCATTCCTTCCTGACATTCCTTCCATGATCAAACATCTAGATTTTAACATGCCATTCAGTTACAAATCACTTTTAACGTTGAACTTGAAAAGTAATATACCTTCCCATATACCTTGTTGTTTTTCAACATTTACCACAGTTGTATGATATTAGTTTCTATTATTTAGTATCCCTAAATGTGTTGTTCTTAAGCACATTTTACAAATATATCTGGTGTTGTGATCTCTATGATGTGGAGAGCATGTGCGGAATCATGGAAAGGAGACATTAAAATATATTACAATTTCTACAAAAATAAAAAGTAAATTGTATGAAAATGAATGTGTTGAGCGATTGTTTTATATTCCTTTTGGGCAAAAGTGCATGCAACACATCACAAACAAACTTGCCAGAGGCTATGTATTGATACAATTGTAACAATAAAACTTTATTGAATCATTCGGTACATTTCATTAGCCAATGTCAATGAATTGATTTAAATTTACCTATATGTAAGGATTCATACCCCTTCAGTAACAGCATCTATCACCGGTGCATGCAAACAAAAATAAAAAATAAAAAAATCTCTAAATTATTAAAGAAATCACCAAAATTTACTTTAGCGGGTCTCCCAAGAGTCATCTAAAGTCTGTCCTGGAATGTAGAAGGCAAAAGCCAACATGCATCAGTTAATCGCAGGGCTGGGCTCTCCTCCTCTTCCTCACTAATGCCTGACCCAGTCAAAAGGCCCAGGTCAATTTCAGTCCATAAAGGCCAAGGTCACAAGTTTAAGCTCAACACCTATGATAGTCGATCCTTCAGAAAGTTTTGCATGAAGACCCAACATTCAATGGCTGATATAACCAAATGGTCACGGGATTAGTTTATCAAGCCTTTATCGAGCACTACAAAACAGAGTTACATTCAAAAATGTCACTTAAAACTTTACTGCGCAACAAAGAGGCCTCATGTTAACCATGTCCTGAATTCTCTGAATTCTCTGAATTCATCTAGGGTGGACCATCATCGTGGAAAATCAAATTGTGTATTGTGTCCAGATAAATCACTATTGCAAGTATTTTTGGAAAGAATAGACACTGTGTGCTCCAGACCAAAGAGGAAAAGGACCGTCCAGATTATTATCAGCAACAAGTCCAAAAGTCTGTCAGTGCCCATGTCATTTACACTTATGTGATGGCAGCATTAATGCAAAAAGTACATTTCAGAAACTAACACCTGACACACTAAATTACTTGGTATCCTCTGTGCCAGAACTTCTTAAAACGTGGTGAAAAGGAATGGCAACTTTACAAAGTGGTTATCGTCCATATTTATTTTTGGAATGTGTTGGAGGTCTGAAATGCAGGAAATGCTGTTTATTAACTTATGAAACTAGTATTGGACAGTAAGCTCTGACTCTGATTGTATTTTAAAGTTACCTGATGGCGTTATGGTTGGGTCCAAGTTCTTAATTTTAGTTAAAAAAAAAGCTTACCAAAGAAATAAGCTTCTAAAATGTGTCCACGATTTGGTTAGTCCACAAGACCGGATTGTGATAATACATTTTTTCTTAATCTGGTAAAAATGGAAGCTCAGCATTATTCAGAATCATTTTATTCTTTATTAATTAGTTGCACTGACTGCAAGTTACATTTTGGATTAATGACAAAATGTCACTTTTATCTTTCTAGCCCTAGATTTTCCCCAAAACACATTGCAAAAACGTCTAATCTTTCTTTTTACGTCTATATACTTCTATATATTTCGTATTTCCTAATTTACTATTTAGATATTGTTTTGTCACTTTGTTATACTACAGAAATGAATGCATTCATTATCTTCCGCTTAATCCACATGGGGTCGTGGGCCAGCAAGTGCCCACGCGGCAACTCTGGGCGCAAGGGCAGAAACAACCCTAGAATGGATGCATCGTAGGGCACCCACACACAGAGTCAGGTACACAGTCAGGGCCACTTTAGAGACACCAGTTAACATGCAATGTCTGTTTTTAATCAATAAACTCTTTATTTATACCAATATATCTGAGTGAAGCAAACATTATATAGACACATTTGTTGATAGTGGAGGGCATGGAATGCTGAAAATCCTCATGGTGTAGCTTCTAGTTCTTTTTTGTAAGTCATTACAGTTAGTAATGCTTTAACTTTTGCCAGGTTATATAACGTGTTTCTTTGAGCTGTTTTTGACAGCGACTGTTCTGACTCTCCAACTGTACTGTGTTGATTATGATGTGGTTCCCTCTCCCACCTTTACTTGGACTGAATCCAAAGGAATTGTGAATGTCGTGCCATTGAAGCAGCTCCTCCTCGTCTCCTGGCTAGGTGTCTCCAGTGATTACAGAAACTCCCTTGTCCTCACCGTAACCCTTTTCAAAATGGAACATAACTCTTTGAGTACTTCAAACTCTTTCGTTACACACACACTGCACATTTTTGTAACATTTTTGGTTTTGGACTGTAAGACTTCTAAATAATTGTTTCTGAACTTTCCTAATGCTGTCCTTCCACGGTTTCACAGTCGCAGATAAATTTCTATGACATTTCAGATTAATGAGTTTCTTTCTGGGGTGACAACATTGCGTAATTTCGATCATTAGGTGTAAGGCGTTAATCATTATTTTAAATCTTATGTCTTAGATCATGCACATAGTGACCTAAATTCTGTCACCAGAAAATAGCTCTTGCACCAAATAGGAAGCAGCAAAGTGAGTACAGGAACATATCTGGCTCATCCCCAAACTGGACTTTGTGTTTAAATATTTGGATTTGTATTATTTCAATTATGTGGCATACATATACATGAGATATATATATATATATCTCGTATATATATACGGGCAGCACGGGGGCTCGGTGGGTAGCACCGCTACTTCACAACAAGAAGGAAGAAGGTCCCAGGTTCAATCCCATGTCCTCCCCGTGTCTGCTTGGGTTTACTCCGGGTACTCCGGTTTCCTCCCACAGTCTAAAGACATGCGTGTCAGGTTCATTTGTGTCTCTAAATTGCTGCATACCAGTCCCAAGCCCGGATAAATGGGGAGGGGTGGAGAAAGCAATGGCAAACTACTCCACTATCCTGCCGAAATACTTTATCGATGAAAGACAGAAATGTGTGGAGATCGATAATCCATCAAGTGACAGAGAGTCGGCCGCGACTGTACGGTTAATCCAATCCAATCCACTGTTTAACTGAATTAAATGCAGCGCTATTCATCCATATAGATCACTTTAACTTTGTAAGTATGGGATAGTATTTGAATAGTGTTTTTTACATTTAAATTCATGTCATTTAGCAGACACCCTTATCCAGAGCAACTTACAATTAATACAGTCTTACAATCTAAGTAATTGTGGGTTAAGGGCCTTGTTTAGGGACCCTTAGGGACTGTGGCAGAGATGAGATTTAAACCCTGGACCTTCTGGTCCATAGTCCAGTACCTTTAACACTTGGCCACTACAGTCCCTTTTCGAGAAATGGTGCATTTTGCATGCAATTACATACATCATGCATGATGAAAAATGCGATGAACATGAAAATGTCTTTAACTATTGCTATATAATATTTTTATCATATCGCCCATGCCTATTTGCAGGCCTAAATCCACAGTTTCAAAATACTACTGTAGATAGTACTATGGTGTCAGGTCTTACATGACCTGAAACAGGTGGGTTTGCATGTACTAGATCCGGTAATGGGACAATTCCAGGTTTACATGGCCATAACCGCATTTCTACTTTGCAGCCAGACCGTAATCTCACAAATAGGGCTTTGCTTAAAAAAAGTAGACACAGCAATATAATCGCAATAGTTATTGTCGTGATATACTACATCCATTTCAAGCTCAGAATCTAGATTTTTTTAAGGAAGAAAGAACATTAAATGGGGTGTAAACTGCAATCCCCACTCCTGTGGAGCAGATGTTGCAGTACAGTGATTTGACTCAATTTGTCTGCCAAATTATCCGACTGATGTGATACGTTAAGACTACTCTGACTGTACACCGCAACGTTTATTTCAGCTGCTTTCATGTTTTCAGTGAACTACGTGGAATATGGCAATGTGCATCGTCTCGCAATGCATCGTGCTAAATTCGCGTTGCGATTCGTCCCGTGACGCGTATCATGATGTGACCTGTACCCAACGTGCTGATGTTCTAAATGTCCAAATAACTAAAACAAAAACTGCACATCCATTTTCCATGTCCACTGCACTTTCTGTTTTGTCCTGTTCCGTGGCTGAAATGGCTCTATTAGGCTGCATGTTCTTGGTTGTAGAGCTCATTCAAACGCAGCCACATATAAGCCAGGAATAAAGCTGTAATGTAAAAGCGTTAGGTTTTAACCCCCACACCTGGTTTGTTTATTTATTGCCATATCAGCATCAGTAGCATCAGTGGCATCAGTGGCAAGGTTATACTGATAGTAGTCAGACACACTCATGCTGGGGGGAAATTTAGAGTGACCAGTTTACCTAACCCTTTACAATGTGGGAGTTTGTTTGTTTGGCTTCTTTAACGTCACTATCGGCATCAGTAAACATCTCAGCGACACGCATAAGGTTATATCCATACACAAGTTAATCTCAAGACCAGTTACACACACACACACACACACACACACACACAAGTCAAAGTCAATGCCAATTTAGAGCAATCAATTAACCTAACACGCTTGTACCTGGAGTAAGCCCGCGTGGCACATTAGGCGGAGTCTAAGGGATCAAGCCAGGGATAAACTGTGCAACAACGTCTAAATCTGACTGATTTGATTTGAACCCAGAAACTCAGGCGCTTCTGTTACAACCAGCTAGCTCCGTGTCAGTGAAGCTTCCAGGACAAATTACCTTTTAATATACATCACTAATACCTATAATAAACCGAGTACAAGTATTACTTTGATTACAGGACCTCCCATTGAACCTTTTCAAACCCGAACTCTTCAGTTAATCCCTGAGGAATAATCCAGAGGCAAAATTGCCCAGAAGACGTCTATATAGTTTCTACTAAGTCATCAGTCTTAGATCTAGAAATGAGATAAAACTGAATCAGCCTGGAAGGCGGGCGGCATGGTAAATACACTGCTCACAAAAATGAGGGGATGTTTTAAAATGGACACGAAGCGATTAAAAAAGAAGCATTTGGTTTTATTTCATTAAACAAGATCATCAGAAAAGCAAATAAGGTCAAAAAGCTGTTCGATTACATAAATGAGATGCAAACTCAATTACGGTGAGTAGCAGGTGATATATTCATGGGGGTGAACATAAAAATGATAAACAGGACGAGTGTGCCCCCACATTGACTGCTCAGTAGGGTGTACGGTCACCCAAGACTGCCCAAACGCACCGACAGTGATGGAGCATGGACGGGATCAGATTGTCCAGCAGTTCTTGTGGGATCCTCTTCGTAACGTCACCTAATTTTTGCGTTAATACAGACTGTCAGGCTGGCACACGATCGCAGGAGAGAAATTAGTGCGATTGCAAAAATATCCATCATCAACCAGGTTTTGTAACAAACTGCTACGAGCGTGCCTCGACTTGCGCCCCTTGGTTATTTCCTGATGCGCTCAATATTTTTCCTGGCTTTAACACAACCGGTGAGAATGTGCTAGATGTCCGGTTCTCTAAGCCTCTTAAAACTAGAGCCTTAAATCAGACTCGGTTATCCATAAAAACTAGCAGGCTGATTACAGCCTCCTGATTTCAAAGTTCAGCATTATAAAGTGCTGCACTCCCAGCGAGTGTAAGCTGTGCCGATAGCTACACTGCGATATCAATCAGGATAATTATCAAATCTTTACTGAAGATTAATGTACAGGTGACGAAGCACGACGACAAATGGGGTACTGAATCAATTAATGTTACGGCTTTTCTTAAACCTGGCAGACAAAAGTACCTATTTAGAGGACTCACCAAAAGTACTATATGATGACAATTAGTATTAAACAGTATTTCATGGGGAAAAAATGGTTTGTAATAGCCACCAGTGACAAAGACACACATTCAGTCAATGACCAAAGGCAACGTGGATTCCAGCCGCACATAAAACCTCTACAAAAATGACGTGTGCACAAAGGTAATTAATTTTGGGAAAGGTACACACGCCTCTGCTCAGCGTTCTCTATGAACTATTCATCCAGAAAACGTGCATGAAAAACTTGTACCCGTATACACAGTGATGCACGTTTAAAGTCCACATTTTGCTCGGTTAAACAGGAATTATAACCATAATCACATAATCCTTTTAATCTACTGTAATGCAAATATAAAATATATGTTTGTTTAAAATTCACGACCGGCGGCACGGTGGCTCGGTGGGTGGCACCGCTGCCTCACAGCAAGAAGGTCCTGGGTTCAGTCCCAGGGCGGAGCGGCCTGGGTCCTCCCCGTGTCTGCGTGGGTTTACTCCGGGTACTCCGGTTTCCGCCCACAGTCCAAAGACATGCGTGTTAGGTTAATTGCTGTATCTAAAAAAGTGGTCCTTAGTGTGTGACTGTGTGTGTCCTACGATGGATTGGCACTTTGTCTAGGGTTGTTCCAGCCCTTGCGCCCAGAGTTGTCGGGTGGGCACCGGCTGGCCCTCGACCCCGTGTGGATTAAGCGGAAGATAATGAATGAATGAAATTTACGACATTTATAGAAAATAGAGTAATGTATGACGTTATGACCCTGTCTTGGGGAAACTAGGATGCTACAATGGACCTGATACGTTTGTTTAAAGAAATCCGATAAGCTATAAGAGACAGGATTACGAACAACACGCAAGATCAGCCAGATAAAACCGAGACTCAATGAGTGAATGTGGGACTAGCTGTACACACGGGGAGTGGAGAGACAAACAAAGACGTACTACCTACAATAGGATAGATCCATTCACTTATGAACACTATTTGCAAATAAGCAGTGGAAAGTCATACGCCAAAACTCAAGCAACTTACACAAAATAGTCTCTAAACACATCAACTGGGTCACAACAATCTCTAGTCCAAATATGAGCTAACATGCAAGTGAGCACAAAACCAGTAAGGTAGTCACACACACACACACACACACACACACACACACACACACACACACACACACACACACACACAAAGACATGCAGACACACACACAAATGGCAAATTCATGGTTCCACAGAATTCCTTCTGTCTTGTGGTGACCAGCTATTTAAGACTGGAAGGTCTGGATTTAAAGCCATATTTTTTCCTGTTATAATTGATTATAATTTTAAGACCCATGTAACGGATTCACCTTACCTCACAAGGACACTACACATATTTAAGGAGGAGTTGTAATGAAAAGGCCTATACAAATAGTTAGAATTGTTTCATCCAGCATTTGTACATTTCTTTTTGCCATGGTGCAGTGTATGGCTGTGCCACATGGATGCTCTATTTTTATCACTTTTTCATCCAAACATAAATCCGCCTTACGCATTCGTTTCTAGCATAGCGTCAAATAAATCATTTTATCGTGAACTTTTTCAAATTCAAGCAAGTACCAGTCATGCAGTGCGCTGAAAGCACACCACTTTTGGATTTGGTTTTGTTTGTTTGTTTTTAGTTTTCCTTTCCACAAATGGTGGTAGAACCAGTTATTGCTTTGGCATCAACATTGCCTTTTGTGCACACGCAAAAATTTACTTGCCCGGGTCCCACCAGAGTGCAGCAACTTCCTCCACCATTAGTGGTTAGGAGACGATGCCACTCCAACAACTGACCGCTGAGGACTCGTTTTGTTATTTATATTGAATTGTATTACTGATTTAAATGTTATTCTTGATTGAAATTATATTATTATCATTTCATTTTCTAGTTTACCCTAATATACTTTGAAGTAATTATTCCATGAACATCTGGGCCACCCATGGAGGACGGGTCCCTTTTTGAGTCTTGGTCCTCCCAAGGTTTCTTCCTTCTACATTCCAGGGAGTTTTTCCTTGCCACTGTGGCCCTAGGCTTGCTCAATATGCAATTGGGCTTTAAAGATAATACAAGATTGTAAAGCTGCTTTAGGACAACGCTCCTTTGTGAAAAGCGCTATGGAACTACATTTGAACTGAATTGAGCTGAATTGGACTCGAGGTCCACAAGAATGAAATAACGATTCCGTTTCAGAGGAGACCAAATGGCAGCGTTTACAATTTTCATAACAATTGCCAAAACGAATCAGCACTCTGTCCATATATAAAGATCAAAGAAGATTTAGTCAACTTCCTATGGATTTCTACAGTTATTTCATTTGCATGAGCTCTGCATTTCATCACAGAGCGACTGCTTACACCCGAGGAATATTAACTCATCGAGTCTGTTTTCGGATATTCAAGTATATTTCAAGTCTATTTTGTCCTCCAATAAAGCAAGTAACTAAATTAAGTACAGACGATTTAGTTTTGATAATTTAGATGGGCCGGATAAAATGTTCAAAATGTTCCTATAACTGTAACGGACATACACGCATGTTAAACATTATCTTAGAGGTGTTAAAGGAATCCCTCAAACAATATTTAAAACCAAACTAGCCCTCTTAGATGCATTGCTTATGACAAAAAGTGCTGTGCTGTTGACAGCTTAACTGAAGTGTTACAGCACAGTTTCTCCACATGTGCAAAGACTGGCATGTCATCCTCAAGTGTTTTCAGATCCAGACACTACTGTGCCGTCCTCTGCTGCGTTTAACTGAAAATTAGTCTCACAAATCCACATGAACATTTTTTGCCGTATAAACCGGTGACCGGAATCGGCGCCCGGTAATTGGCCCGATCAATCTCAAATCATCAATTCTGAACCGGTTGTCCAACGCCACACTAGCGCTCCGTGCGACAGCAACGCAACCCCAGTGACACACGAAAAACACACTGCTTTCACTAACATCAAGTCACAATTCAATTCTGTTCTTAGCCCAGTTCCAGCCTTAACCTGAGTGTTTGTGTGTTCGCCAGACCGGTGCTGACACACGCTGACGACGAGGACGTGTTCGATTTATTCTGCGCTCCACATTTAAGAGTCTCGTCTTATATAGCGCAGTACTAGTGAGGGAGCAGTGATACGGTGTTGTTTAGGTATGGGGTTACGTAGCGTTATGCATGCTATTTGCAGTTACACAACGTTGACACTAATAAAAGCACAGGGTCAGAAACGTGCAAGATTCTGCTGCTGTCTTTATTTGTAATGGTAGAAGTTTCAATTACTAGAAGAAAAAAAAAGTTGAACAAAAACGATCTATGTTCTGTCATTTAGAATTATTGGACAAACAAAATGGAATCGGCCAGTCACGTTAGAAAAACATTTTTGAAAAAAAAAATCAGCTAAGAAAATTGCAAAAGTCTGTGCACCTCTAATACATATTATGGACTGTGGTTTAGTCTCATGATATGATATTTTTCATTATATGACGGTTTTCATTATAAATGCCGCTTGCTGTGTAGAACATTAGCCTAACCGTTAGCTCTGCGTACGCAACGTTCACAAATCGGGCCACTATTTTTAAGAAGCGCAAGCAAGCCCAACACTATAAAGTCTACCTTAAATCAAAGTGTCAGTTCTTGTCTTGGAGGTTTGTCAATCATCTTAGTCCTGCAGTGGCAGATTTGCTCTGGTTGTGAAATGACTCTGCACCGACCTGACTCCTTATCGTGTTAATCCAGATAACCACAGCTCTCCATTCAGTCAGCGTAGCAGGGGTTAATCAACTTATTCTAATCCTAATCTGCTTTAAAGTGGATTGATCTTTTATTGAGACCGACAACATAAAAGTTCTGAAAGCATGATTTCTTATATACATGGGACCGCATCGGGACGTGATGGTTTTGGTCCTAATAACCGGCTGGTCCGATTAAACGAACATGCCCCATGTTACAAGATGGGACGTGCTATAATTTATATAACATATTAAACGTTTATTAAATCTTTATTTTGTGATTTAGCGAACGTACAAACAAGAACTACTGTTGCTTACCAACTTTATTGAAAAATAAATTTGCTAACAAGTTTTTCGAAACACAATGTATAGATACTCAGCATTCGAAGCATAATACTGTAAAAAACAAGTTCTTACTCAATTCCTGTCAACGTTTGAAGAACTTATCCAGTCTGATCTGACGCGCTTTTGCTGTGGCTAAGCGGCGACTTGTGGCTTCTTTTCTGTAGTAAATGGAAATGTTAGGCAAAGACCTGCAGGTGGCAGTAGAGGGCTGGGGAGAAACTCAGGAGTTTTCGGGTAGTTATGCCAGAGACAAAGATATTGCGTACTTCTTATTCGCTCTCACATTCTTTGGTTCGATTAAGCGGAATTTTGGTCCAAATAAGCGAATAAAATTACACGTGTATATAATAGGATTTGTTTCGGTACTTTAGGATTTGGTGCGAATAAGCGGCTGGTCCCGTTAACCGGAATCCACTGTATTACGCTGATCCTTGGAAGCATCTGGAAATCACCAAAACAATACTAAATCCCAGAACTGTCCACTTCCACAGAATGACTTATTAAGTGCTTTATATTTAGGACTTCACTGGGACAAGACGGGGCTGTTTTTTATAGGTCAGCTGCGTACAGTGACAGTATATCTTAAATGGCTTTCTCTAGGGACCAGTGCCAAGTGCAGAATCAAACTGCTGACTACAGTTTATGTACCTGGGGACCATACAGATGCCAAGTCGTATCTAAAGATCAGGGTGTCTGCATGCTATGAAAATATCTCAACTCCAGTCATGCGTGTTTAGTCCTTAAAGTAAAACACAGCGTGTCAGAGATCAGCCATGCGCATTCCTTCTCCTTCTATGGGCACACAACAAAAGATACTTCACTAGTTTATTCATAAAACTGTTTCACAGGATCCTGCTGCCACTCAGATGAAAACGGGCCAGATTTGCTGTCAGTGTGCTGTCATATGCTTAGAGGCTCCTGCCAGGCTTTCCGACAGCCTCCGTCACCAAAAGCCCCTATGCATACAGGGCCAAAAATACCATGTGACTCAAGTGGATCACTTGACATGTGAGGATACAGTAAACCCGAGGTTCATTCGCGTAGGGGACAGATAATGATCACTGTCGGCGCACACGTCGCGCAAACCGTCTTCTCTCGGATGTTTGCTAAGCAGGTGACTAGAAATGCGTATAAAGGTGATGTACGAACTGAATGATTGACTCGTAGGTTATATAAGGCTGGGAAACCCCAGGTCAAATATGTGACGCGAGAGACGTCCCCATGACATTCTTCTTCCACTATCTGCATACATACAAGTGGATCAGACACCACAGTGCTGCTGGAGTTTTAAGCCATCTCAGGGTCACCGTGAACTGAAAATAGTCCATCGGCCAAAAATGTCCAGCTACCAGCATCCTGTAGGCAGCGTCCTGCGAGCACTGATGGAGGATTAGAGGCTAACTAAAATAAACTGTGAAGTAAAAGATAGAGCTGCTGCATCTGACTTCACATCTGCAAGGTATCTGCAAGAATATGGTGACCGTCTCTAATATTGTGGAAAGCCAGGGAAAAGTGTTTACTCCAGCAGCACTGCTGTGTCCGATCCGACTGCACACAGCACCACATCATTGTCACTACAACGCTGAGAATGATCTACCACCCAAATAGTACCGGACCTGGGGTGGTCCTGATCATTACGGAACAAAGCAAAGGGCACTAACAAAGTACGCAGAGAAACAAATGGACTACAGTCTACCGTGTGCAGGGAGCACTACAACGTAAGTAAAAAAAAATAAGCAGAATATAAACAGAGATGACAGAAATATAGAATGTCTAAGACTGTACCGTATATCCGACCATACAGCTTTAAGCCACATCTGCCCAGATGCATGACCTATTGACTATAAGCACCGGCTATTGCCATACGCAAATGTTTGGGGACTTCAGCTCACTCAACGCAGGCAAGGAATCTGTGATTCATATAAACATAGAAACAATTTTTTGGTTTTTTTTTTTAAATCCATCCGTTGATCAGAATCGAATGTTTGAAATCAGATCAGATCCTAGGCCAGTGACTCAAGCACTCGTTTGCCTTTTATTGTCTTTGTTTCAGTTCTTTTTTCGACTTGACTGAAGATCTTCTTGTTATGATGTAACACTGTGAGAAAAGAAAATCGATTGTACTGCTCACAAACATGACAATAACAAAATACGCCCTAATTATTGTGAGCAGTGTATATAATCTTTAGGGTAAGCACATCATTACCGTACCACCCCCCATACGAATACACATTTATCATATGTTGAAAGGAATTTTATCTTTTTAATAAAAACACAGACCATTCATAACAGAGCAGTTTTGAAAAGGCACCTAACTGGACCTAAACAATTACTCTTGGCACTTTACATGAACAGGCGCTTGTCTCTCCGTCTCTGCCATTGACACCACAATTTATTAACATCACGACCTGTCTGAGCACAGTGGGCGTTGGGGACCGCCATGTGCCCACGCTTTTAACTGATTGGACCTTCAAATCTACTGTCCTAGTGAACGGTTTCGTTTCTCCTCGTTCTCCTGGTTAAAAAGTTAAAAAGCAAAAGGTAACGAGTGAGGGTTCGAGTGCATCTTTACAAGTGTATCAACCTGATATTATTGCCATAATGTCGCCTGCCTGGAGGGTAAAGAAGACAAGTCATAATTCTAAAATCCATGTACTCTGCATCATCGGTGGCACTGAGCTCAAAGCAAAGCTCAGAAAGGGAAATCCAGAGGCTTCCCACTCCAAATGGGAAAACACCAGCAAAAGAGGGAGGAGTTCCTGAGTGCAGGGAAATCCACAGAGTGATTCAGACCAGTTAGATGCAATATAAATGTATCCACCCAAGCGAAAGGAGTGGTAGTGAAACGGGGACAATATCGTGGTGATAATGTTTGTACTGGAAAATATGATGGCTCCCTCACTCACACGCACATATTGCAGAGGATTTGGGTGTAAGTGAGGCGATGTGGCTCCCAGGTTTGAACACATCTGGTAACGCGTGATCTCTAGACGCTAAAAGTGGTCATCGTTGCCCCCATCGTTAGACGGGACCGAATCACCGCACTAGACTGTATCAATGCCAACGTGTGCGCGCGCTTGTGTGTGCGCCTCTCTGTGCTTTCACTCCGCAAATTAAAGTTCGGACCCATCGTGCACTGTTGCATTCAAGGTGATCCCCGGAACAAATGAGCACAGGCCTCCAGCTCGCAGGACCTCGCATTGCTTCACCGTAACCGACTCTGACGCGTAAACGTGATATGAATGACGGTTAACCGAGCCGATACGTTGCCTAGAATCCACACCAGCTGTACCGTACACGCTCGCGAGCGTTCAGTGATAACGTACCGAGCGAACGAACCGACAACGCAATGTCACAACTGTTTCCTACTGCTTCCTATTCCTACGCGGCTTCCCAAACACAAGAGAGATTGTGAGCAGGACTAGACCAAGTCGTTAGTAAGCGACTTCCTCGGCAGGCTCTCCCAC
>JAUZST010005991.1:0-15164 GCA_034779995.1 Parotocinclus haroldoi
ATAGTTTTAAAGCTGCTAACATCAGGTCTCAAATTTCTTTTTCTAAAATTGGAGGTCCTGCCATTTGAACAATACTCACCAAATAAATACAGCTATTTTGAGTGTCCCAAATTGTTGGCACTGCTTCATTTTTATTGCTGTAAGTCTTGGTCATAAACATGGAAAATCATTTGGACATCCAGAAACCCCAGGTGAACAGTTCTTTCAGGGATAGTTTTAGAATTGTGTGGTGTGTTCCAACCAAAAGACTATTTGTTGGTCTCATTCTGTGAGCCTGTGTTAGCGTTTCCATCCAAACTGCTGATGCACAATTTAATTAAAGAAGCAGGTCAGCAACTTGATCCACTAGCTTGAAAAAGGTCACGTACTATGACAGCTCAAAGTACTAGGACACTTTGTACAAGTACAAAGGACTGTGGTAGCCTAGCGGTTAAGGTACTGGACTTGAGCAAGACCTTTAACCCACAATTGCTTGGATTGTAAGACTGTATGAGTTGTAAGTCGCTCTGGATAAGGGCGTCTGCTAAACGCCATAAAACAAATAAAAAATAAAAATAAAAATAAAATTGAATTGGGTGGACAACGTTCCTAATTAGTACATTTACATTTTAAGTACAGGTAAAGAACTGTAAACGCTGTTTGCTTTAACACCCACTTTATTACGAATTTCATAGGGCGTTTTTAATTATATATAGTATTTTTAAATGTATCCTTTATATATGACACATGTAGGTGTATAAATTATTATTAGAAATTATAATTCAATTATACAATTCCATTTATAAACGTCTTATTGACAGGAAATAAGTAAAAACAAACATTTGCTGGCAGGAAACAGAATTGCAGTCTTAAGGCAGAAAGCATGGCAATGTTTTTTTGTTTACAATTTTATAAAAATGACTATTGTATACATGATGTAATTAATTGTCCTGATTATAATAAATGTACTTTTCAGTGGTAGGTACATGCTGAAGAACAAACCAATCGGCAACAGAAGCTTTTATATCATGTGCACAGCTGGGTGCTCGTGTGCTTGTGCCGTCCTTTATCTAGGGGAGTGATGATGTGAACGAGTGATATTTTCTGGACAATGTTTTAGTTCACAAGGTGCACGACTTCCAGGTGCACCTTTCCAGAACTAAAACAGTCACTGCAGCAGAAAAGGTTCCCTCATAGATGGGGGCCCCCCAGCCATGAAATGAACTCCCCAGTTAAGTTTGGGATTCAGACATTGTACCCATGTACCTACCACTGAAAAGTACATTTATTACAATCAGGACAATTAATTACATCACGTATACAATACCGTCATTTTTATACATTTTTAAACGAAAAAAAAAAAGCATTGCCATACTTTCTGCTTTAAGACTGCAATTCTGTTTCCTGCCAGCAAATGTTTGTTTTTACAAAATGTTCGAGTCTAGGCTAAGAGCATACTTACTGGAATATTGGCTGATGTCTTCTTTCCTCTCAAGTGCAGTCACTCAGGTTTGTTGTTTGCTGGGAAGGTGGGTTGCCAATTATCTCGCGTGATCCTCTTTTGCTGGGTTATGTTCTGATTCGCCCCTTCCTAGACCTAGTCTCAAGCTAAGACACTTGGTATCAGTGCCTCAAACGTGCTCCGATAACAGACTGTGCTCTGTACAATAACTCCATAATATCACATATCCAGCACAATAAGACGATCCTTTGCTTCACATCCACCAAACCTTACTTTCTGGTGAAGATACCCAGACCACAGAAGGCAGCAACTTTCTGCTACCTCCGGTCGACTGATGTCATGCAACCAAAACTTTCCAGCTGAGAACACAAGACCCTACAGTAACCCAGAGGACTAAATAATGCCTATATGGGCAATTACATTATACTTTTATTTAGTCACACTATTGTTATTATATTTTATATATACTCTTTCAATTTGTATTTGCCATCTGTTTATTAAAACTATTACTATACACTTATTAGATACCTTAGTTTAACTCTTAACGTACATAATCTGAGATCTGAGCCACACCCTTTTTGAGACTTCCCAAGGTTTCTTTCTTATAATGTTTAGGACCTAGAGCTTTTCCCTTTCCACTGCCATCCATAACTTGCTCAGTTTGGGGCTGATTTTAGATATTATAATATATACAGATAGATAAATAGAATATATAGATACTATACAATTGAGAAGCTGCCTTGAGACAATGCTTCCTTGTACAAAGCACTATGAAAACAAGTCTGATTTAACTTGTATAATCATGGGTGCAGGCAATATCACTGCAGACCATGTGCATTTTTTCATGATCACCTTCAGATGCCTTGTGCGGACCAACAGCATATGAGGCAAGTGGTTGTTACATTTACATTTTGATTCATCTGCATTTGTAGTAAGGACCAGCTGCCCGGATCGGAAGGTATTTGAGTCATGAAGTAACAAACACATCATTCAGTAATATTCAGTAAAAGGGGCACTTCTTTAAAAAAAAACAAACCTTTGATTTAAAGGTAATCCTGACTGGACATCGTGGTTAAATACAAAGCACCGTATATGGACAGATACAAGGTGTTGTGGAACAGCCCACACAAGAGACTGTCTTTTATTTCTTCCATACTGCAATAAAAAAGTATGACTCCACTGGTTCATTGTTTTCATATATTATAATACAGATGCAGAGTTGAAAGTTTATTCTTTTAAACAGCCTAATATTTTACAAGAACTGGATAACTACATGGAGCTTGTACCCACATCCTTAAAACAGGACGTCGGTGATTACACGCCCATAGGTCCTACACTGTTGTCGTCTTCTGCCAACAAACAACGAAAAGAAGGATAAAGGCAGGAGATGGAACAAAATAATAAATAAAAATGTCAGGGTGGGTAAACGGGTTATTTTTTCTAATTAGGTCTATAAACTCCTTTAATGCACGCATTAAAAAAAAAAAAAACCTGGAGAGATTAGGGATACAGCTGCTTCACTTAACTAAAATATTCAGATCAAATGCACTTCACACATGAAGATGAAATCCAAAGATTCCCTATGCTCCTGTGTACCATTTTTTAATTTTATTGATATGGAAGGTATCAATAAAAGGTAAACTTTTGGTTCTTGTCTAATTTGAGACGTAATTCAAGCCATACCAATTGGTATCTTCTTCTGTACTAAGGAGATTCCCATACCATCACTCCTAATTGGAATCAATATGCAACAGTTGGCAGTGGGAAAGAAAATGGGCTAATGGATAAAAAAAAAAAAAAATGCATTTCTTGGTAAAATGGCAGCTTTTGTGAACGGACAGTCAGTAGGGTAGAGGGAGTATGTCAGCAGATCTCAAAAGTCCTCCATGGTCTCGATCTCCCCCATGTTTAATCGCTCAGATGAGGCATTGACCGAAAAGCCTGCAGTGTTTCAAAGAGAACAAAACGAGAAATAAAGAAAATGAATGGCAAAAAAAAATGCTAGGTGAGCAATTCATTATATCAAGTGTTCAAGCTCTGCCAATCTGCCAATGTTGGGCGCTTGAGCCAGGCCGTAAATCCTCAACCGCTTGGATTGTACTTAAAAAAATTTGTATCAGTTAAAATCCATCTGGACATGAGCATCTGCTACAAGACTAAATGTATAGTAGCTTACTGTGCAAAAGTCTTAGGCCACCATTTGATTTGTTGTTTTAGCAATGGTATAATGACCATATATAAAACTGTCAACCCCACAATTAAAAATTTCCTCCAAATATTTCTTGGCGCTAGTTTAAAAAAAAAAAAAAAAAAAAAATCCTGCTCCTTATCAACATTCCTCATCAAGCTTAGCAATTCTGTAAAAGGATCAACTTAAAGCCAGGGGTAAACTGTCAGATGCTGCTATTGTAATGTAGCGTAAGGGGAGGTCACACTAAACCCTTGCCACTGTACTTATTTACATACTCAATAGTATACAGGTCATTATACCATTGCTAAACAATGATATATTGTATCTAATTGTGGTCTGTAAATGAAAGCAGTTGATTTAATGAAATCTATTCCATGTGTCTAAAAGAAATGTTTCACTTTTAATATGCAATCATGCCCTGATTTAGCCGTTGGCGTTTTTGTGAGTGTGCAGACAACAAAGTCGAAGTATGTATGGAGATCACCCAGCTCCACATTTGAGCCAATTACATTTGAAATTCATATCATTAATACTGCATGACATGGCCCCAAAATAAACCTATTACATCAACCATCATATAAAACCATCAACGCCATTTCATAGAAATCATAAACATGGACTCACCTAACAGACTGGGATCTGCCCTCACCATCTTCTGCTTTTTTTTCTTTTTGCCAGAGGTAACAGTCTCAAAGCGTGGCTGTAGTTGCTGCTGTTGCTGCTGTTTAGAGGAGTGATTGGACTGAAATAATGGTTGTGAAATGGTCTGGTTCACACCCCATACTGAGTCCTGAAAAACAGTTAATAACACCATAACCACAGACTTCCTCCATAAAACTACCGGTACTACTAATATCGTACAGGATGACGGCGAAAAAGCATTTTAATTTATTATGGTGTTATTATTTTCCGTCTATTATCCAGGTCAGTGTCCAGGCAGAGCCTGATGCTGCAAAAAGAGGGGGGTTGCAGTTCTGAACAGTGGTTGCTGTTGCAGGGCAGAGGGGTGATCCTCAAGACTTCTGACCTCACGTGCAGGCGCAGGTACTATATAGGGGGGGAGACCATTGCAGAGTTGCATAACCACACCTATCAACCTTGTTGCGTGTTGCAAGCCCAGGTTTCCAGCTGCTGACTTTTACGTCTGAGCATAAGGAGCTGCATCGTATTTATTTATTATTTTATAAATTCAAACAAAGACAACAGTGTTCCTTCAAAAACACATCTCCACATGTTGCTTATGTAATAGACAAAAACCCTCTTGTCCTGATTGGTTACAGGGTGGTAGTTTACATAGTTTCTTCCATTTACAGAACATGGGGCAACCACAAGGGCATGAGGTTTTTCCTCTGAGCCCATGCTGGTATCAGTAAGATGCCTGTACTTGAAATAACATGCCTCTTATTCAGTGCACTTGAATCAAATTGATCATAAATATATCAGATCACTGGCTATCGTCATTTTTTTTACTTCATAGATGTTCCATTCATCGCAGTGTTTCATTTGGTATTCCAGTTTCTCAAGCCACACAGGAGGAAATTCAGTGAACTGAATGATGGAACTCTGCAATGATAATGGCCTCATTTTATACTGTACTGGAATTCATACCAACCTGATGGTTTTTCGGCTGTTGGCTTTGCAGAGGTATTTGTTGGTTGGCGTTCTGTTTGGCACGACGCTCCAGGAACTGCTTAGCAAAGTCCTTGACCTGGGGTGTGTCCCCCAGATATGCTCGTACATAGTCATGCACTTCATATGGAGAGTCCACCTCCTTCAGGAACGACGCAAATGTCGGCACTAAACCCATCAAAGGGGTTAAAAAGAAGGGAAGTACAGAGTTCATTCAATTAGACCAGGTGGAGCCACTAGCCGATATAAAGACCATCACTACTGACTACATTTCCTGAATACACAAGTTAGGGTGGTGTTTTTGTGGCAAATAGCAGTCAAGTGGATTACTATGAATACAATAAATGTTTACTCTATCACGAAAAAACGAATCCTTCACACAGACAGTGACGTAATGCAAAAGCGTCACACGATTTCAGTGACCTCTAGCAACAGCAAGAACTCTAGCAAGAATAAGAGTCCAAGCAGACAGTACAGAATGCAGTGAAAAATCAATGGCAGTACGTGCCAAGTAACTTATCAAATAAGGTACATTTCATTTGTTAAAATAAACAGAAAAGCTAATTTATGGAGATTATGGATTGTGTTCTTGGGCTGCTGCCCATTTGTACTACCAGGAGGAAATGTCTACTAAAACGAATACAAAATCTGGATACAGGAGCCTTTCTAAACACTAAATATGGCTTTTACATCTGAGCAAAAAGAGCTGCATCTAATTATTATTCTAAATTCAAACAAAAGACACGTGTTCCTTCAAAAACATCTCCACAACATGTTGCCTAGGTAATATATAATTGCTGTAAATATAAATAATTTCCTTTGTGTACAATTAGATTTAAAGTAGTCACACAAATTTACACCACTAAATTGTCAGCAAACAGCAGTGGCTATCAGGCTGTATAGCTTGGGGAACAGAGGCTTGAACTCATTGCAATTTGAAAAGGTCCTTCTTCACATTCTCAATTACAGATCAAGTCCAATTAAATATGGCAGAGACGTTTAGTAGATTCAAAAAGTAAACACCTTTTCACCGCTCTGCCTGTGAAATCACAGCAAAGTGCAATTGGACAGAGGTACAATTTTCAGTGCTTTCCTGACTTCAGTACCAAACAGCAGGTAATTCTGAGTGTAATTGCCTCAAAGGGGTAGAGGAAAACATTGTTTGATTCTCATGAGAAAAACCATGGCGTAGCAGTTGAAAAGAGGCAATTACCCCAAGCACCTCATGTAAATTTAGTCCTAATGAAATTAAAATGTTTTTAAAAGTCTTATTAAAACACCAAGTAGTTACAACCAAGTCAGTTCTTGTATTATTGCCAATAATTGTATATACTGCTCACGTCAAATAGCCCCTAATAAACTCTACTGTAAGTTCTGTGGGCTGTGTTCTTCAGAAAGCGTTTAGAATTACTTTCTCGCTGACAAAGTTTACTGAAGTATGAGTATGCTTCCATTTAAAATGTCATGACTGCTTTAGTTCCTCAGAATTGTACTAGATACTGCACTTCAAATATATCCTGTGTGCTAGATGTGATCTGTTCGTTTGTATGTTCTCTCTCAGACAGTTGTGATTACCTTACCATCAAGGTTGTTGGCAGTGTTGAGTGTCTGAAGCATCTGCTCACACCATTGCATAAACCCGTCCTGAGTTTTATTGGCTCCCTGGAAGAGCTTCAACAACTTCTCTTCCTCGTCGACCTTCTTACTGGCTTTTCCACTGTTACTGCAACACAGAACACAGTTTGATGTTATTGCTATATTGCTACACTTAAAATGCATGTCAGAGAAATATTATATAAAGCAGCAGGAGATTAAAGCAAAAGGACAGACCAGTGCAGGATTAGTTATATGTAAATAAAAAAAAAAGGTCTACTTAAGGGTTAACTATGAATTAAGAACAATCTTAAGCTTAAACAAACGGTTTAGAGTTCTGATTCAGGAGTCTGATGTGTGAACTACTTTCTAGCTACGCTAGGTTTCACTTTTGGGTAAACCTGACTTTTGATATACAAAAAAATAAAATAAAAACTGTAATGCAATTTCAAAACCATTGCATAAGAATTATAATATATTGTGGAGTCAAATGTCTACTAGATAACGCATATATGGTAAATAAAGACTGAGCCTGATTGTAATTATTAATTACTAGTGGTTTAGCATTTTCATTTTTAGCAGATTTTCACATTCCTGCTAGTCCTGGTGAGGGTCTCAATGGTCCTGAGCTGTACATCTAGATTGACATAAAGCATATGCCAGCCCATGGCATCTCAACAACTCCTCACCAAAGCTCCGCAGATGTGCATAATTTTCTTATTTCTTGCACCTTGTATCTGACCTTTTAGTCACTAGAGATAGATCATAAGGCTAGGGATGAAAGGTAGAGCCATTGGTACAAGAACCAACTTCTGCTTCACCACCACAAGCTGGTACAACGACGGTTTCCAGACAAAAATGACACGAGTTTGAGAATTTCCACGTTTACAGAAGCTATTCTGAAATTCCAGTCCTGTCCATTTGCTCTTCTTTTGGATTTTCTCTGAGTGACAGTTTCATCCAACACAACCTATTAAAACTTTGCTCCAAAATGAATTTTATTACTGTCTGACTACAAGAGCTTTATTAGTACAAAAAAAAGACTGGTAAAATTTGAATTACAGACATCACCCTGGATAAACGAATCCAATCCGAATCTGGCTAATGAATGTAAATTGATTGTCATTTTTGGTAAAGGAGAAAGGGGGTGTCAAATCCACAAATGACAAAATCCAGAAGTCACTGAACTCTTCTCCCCAGAAGATAAGGGCTCATTCTTTTACAGGAGAGTACACAACCAGTAATTTGGAGGTTCTGATTATCTGTACTCCAAATTGATTCTTATAAAAGTCGTTTTACCGTCAGCACTGAAATAACTGAAGTTAAATCTGACCCTGGTCAGCAGCTCCTCGCGTTCAGCCAGCTGCATGGGTTTACCTGAGGTTGATGTTGCCCTTGTTTTTTGGCTTGTTATTCTGGCGTGAGGTTGGAGGTGGAGTCGTTTCCTTCACTGCCTCGTCCCAGAAACCAATGTTCGAGTTTTGATTGTCACCCCAGATGCTGTTGCTGTCTGAACCCCACTGACAGCTTGTGTTGCTCACAGAGCCCCAAACTGAAGCGGTTAAAGCCTTAACACACAAGCAGATTTTAACACACAACAGGTCCTTAACACTGTACCGCTAGTATAGTTGTGTATGGGACAGCGGTGGCTCGCAATGAGCTGTACTCACAGCTCTGTTTTGGGAGCGGTTTGGCTGCACGACAGTCGTCTGCTGCTGCTCTTTTTTCTGCTTCATTTGCTGTGCCTCCTCCTGCTGGATTTCCAGGAGGGATTTGGTCGCTGCAGGTTGCTTGACCACACTGCCCCAACCTGAGAGTTTGATCTGAGGCTGCTGTTGTTGTTGCTGTTGCTGCTGCTGCTGCTGCCTCTGGAGCTCCTGCTGCTGCCGTCGCTGCTATAGACGAAATGAGAAACGTGATCACACATGTAATACAGCAAGAAAAACCGCAATATTAAATGGATTCCTTCTACAAATATCGGTTCTATATGAACTACACTAGAAATGTACACAAGCATTTAATCTATAAAAACACGCAGTGCATAAAAAAAGAACATGTGGAACAAAGGCTTGAATTTGACACAACCTAAAAGTTGCATGTATAGTCCTTAAACAGAATATTTATTAGACACCACCAAGGACAGACCCCAAAAAGGCATTTGCAAACATAAATCTTAAGTGAGCATGTAGGAAAATGCACTTCCATGTGGATAGATCTCTATGCGTCGCAGTAAAGCTGATGTGAGACTTTTAACTGAAATTCTCTTTGAGAATCCTAATGGAGCACGGGGTTGTGCAGGGTAAGCATTCGGTTTGCATTTGCGCCTTCATTTTAAAGAAATGCAGGTGGCAAATTTATTTACTTATTTAGCAAGACGAGATAATGAACACTTTTCCTAATTATTTGGGTTAATATCTGTCTCAATTAGAGGGTGGCATGGGAGTGGATTTTCATTCCTGTCCCATCCCACTCCTGGTAAAATGACTACCACTTCCATTTTTCCTATTTATTTTAGTTTTTAGGCAATACAATTACATTTAATCTGATCCCCATTCTTTTTGAGATTAGTTTATGTTCTGCCGTTTTATTTCAAAGGATATGGCAACAGGTGCAGTTCATTTGTGGTAATATAGGGAGGCGTTTTATGCCTTAATCAAAACCAAAATTTTTCACTAAAGGCCGCAAAACATACATAATACAAGGCCTGTGGAGGCCTATGGAGGACCAGCTGCTAAATCCCTGTTGAATAAACCCAAACACAACAAAGTTGCATCATTTTACTCATTTATTGAGCATTTATTTCCTTAAAACATTAGGATTTTTTTTCCTAAAGAAAAAAACTGCACAAAAAGCAAGCAAACTGTTCTCAACTAACAAATGTGCATAAAAGCATTACCTTCATAATTCACATACTGTACCTGAGTTTTGTATAAAGAAAAACGTGCATATGATGTAAATACTAAATAAAGTCCCAGAATTTGCTTTGTAAGTGTCTCTTGAGACCGCTGGTCCCTGACTCACTGGTGTGCTTGACTAAAACTAAACATGTCTTACAAGTAGCACACCGTGTTAACATAGTCACGCTCGACTCTCATCAAGGTAATTAATATTTGCGGCTTTCCTGTCAGGTCTTTGAGTTTTATAGATAAGTCGTTACTTCTGACTTTGCGTTGCAAATCAATTTTTACGACATCGGTTTCTGAGCTTGTGTTTACTCCCTCCATTGCTGCTGTTCTATGAATTCCGGTGGGAAGCTGCGGCCGGAAGCACCGTGGGATTCTGGGCCGTGTAGTTCTTTAGAATTGTGTTACTGTAGGTTTCTTAAGAGAAAAAAAAAAATGAAAAAATGTCGGAGCCTATTCTATGGTTATCTTTTGTCTTATTTATTGGTTCCCGCTCCCGTCTGCTCCTGTTAACTTTTTTATCCTCTACCGTCCCAATCATGTGAGTAATAGTTAAGTCCCATCCGGCAGGAATCACGTGACCCGTGTGATTCCTGAAAAAATGTCAGCCTCTAGTCTCAACACCTAGTGAGTGCCCTTGTTGCCTACTCCTGATGTAGAGCGTTCTAACCATCAATGGAACCCCATTGGACAGTCTATTGCGTTTCCGATTGCGTCACCCATTGTTCACACCCTCTGCACATGGTCAGTGTAAACACACACAGTTAGCGCACACACTGTTAGCACAAACACCAGCAGCATTTTACAAGTCTGAATTTCAGTCTACTCAATAGTTTAATCTTGCCTTAAAGCTTCTTTCTTAACACGTGCATTTTTTTACGTGATGTGACAAGAGGTAGAGATGAAATAAATGCTTGAGAAATGTTAGAGAAAACCAAAATGGCTATTACCTCCTCCATGGCTTGGCGTTCTCGCTCCTCTTCCAGTTTCTGGATCTCACTGAGGGAAAGGGTATTCTGTATCTGGATTAGGGTGGAGGCAGAGGTTCCAGACTGTTGACCCCATTTGGAGGAAGATGGAAGCTGGAGCGAAAAAGAAATGTTTTTTATTTTATTTTATTGTTTTAACTAGTATTGTACAGCTAAACAATACTGTACTAAGAACAGAACAGATTAAAACGGCATTATTTCTACACATTCTCACTGTTAGGGAGGTAAGATTTGACCACCTTTTATGATCACAGGATAACAATTTCTTTCCTTCAAGGTTTTGCTTCCTGAAAAAATGTCTTGACAGTCATGGGCTTCCAACCTACCTTCATCTGGGCAAGCTGCTGCTGCTGCTGTTGCTGCTGGAGACGACGCAGTGCCTCCTGCTGCTGTTGCCTTTGTCTCTGTAGCTCCTGCTGCTTCTGTGCTTCTTGTTGCCTTTGAATTTCCTGCTGCCGTTGCAATTCCTGCTGCCTCTGAAGTTCCAGTTGCCTCTGGATCTCTTGCTGCCTCTGGAGTTCCTGCTCTTTCCTCTTTTGTTCCTCCTGCTGTTGTCGTGCCAGAGCGGCCGCCTCCTCCTCTCGAATTCTCTGCGCCTCCAGTTCCTCTTGCTTCCTCCGCTCCTCTTCCTTTAAAGACCCGCAAACAATATTACATGCGATAAAATAAAGATACATTTTGACATCTAAATGGCTTGGAACCTCTGCTGAGGCCTGCATTACCTGTTTTCGGAGGAACTCTTCCCTTTGCCTCCTTTCCTCCTCTTCTCTCCGCTTCTCCTCTAATCGCCGAAGTTCTTCCTCCCGAGCCAGACGCTCCTCTTCCTCCTTCTGCCGCCGCTGGGACTCCTCCTTTTCCCGCTGCCTCCTCAGAGCCTCCTCCTGCCACACAAGTTGGGTTTATACCACTGACCGGAGCATGCACTTGTGGTCAAGAATTATTCAGGATGATATATACACTGCACTTTCCTGTAAAGGTTTTCCTATAGTTTTAACACCACAGCATTAGTATATAATCTGTGCTTTGCTGTGAAAAAAAACTAAAACAGCTTTTACTTTTGGCTTATTTCATTTGGGATTGGTTTGATTTCCAAAGGAGTGATTTTTTTGTAATCCTTTATGAAAACAGATAAATCAGGCTCAGTATCAGTTAACACTCAGTATTAAATACGTTATGGTTTTCAAAAGGTACAAAATAAAGAATAGCTTTGGGATCAGTATTGAATCCTAAGACACTAAATCAGTACAGAAAAATTTTAGGTGAAACTTGTTTAGACGAAAAATATATGTACAAACATGACGAATTCTACATTGGTGAAATGCATGACCTTGGATGTTGGACATGCCCTCAACTGGTTGTTTTACAGGAACAATGGAAGTACAGGAAGCAATGGCATTATACCAATAATAATCAATTGTAATTATTATGAATCCAGTTAATCACATGGTCCTCTAAACCGCATACTCAGAGTTCCTAGATCAGATTAACAAATCTCTTAAAAAAAAAATAATAATAAAAAAAAAAAAAAAAAAAAAAAAAAAAAAAAAAGAGACTGATTTACAATTGTCAAATTGCTCAACGCATGTATACCCTCACTCTGATATCAAACTCTGTCTGTCCATGCACACAAACGTAACCGAGAGCTTAGTTGTAAGGTCTGCTTATCATAAGTATCGCTGTTTTAAATACAGCAATTAAAAAAAAAAATACAGTTTTGGCAATTTTTTAACCCTAGATTTTGATCTACACTGCTCACAAATACAGAGAATATTTAATTACGGGATATTTCATTTTGAAATATCGCCTAGTTTTTGTGAGCAGTAGTTATCTTATTCTTTTGACTAAAATTTAGATTAGCTTACATTAAATTATTGTTTCATTTAATTATTGTTAGTTTTGCTAACAATTAGTTTTAAAATATTTTAGTATAGTATAGTTTTAATCAATTAAATTAAAAACATTTATCCTAATTTGTCGTCATAATTTTACTAGTTGTATACACACAGCCATTGCCAATGTAGAGTAATCAGTTAACCTCGTTAACGGTCTTTGAACTGTGGGATCAAACCGGAGTGCCTGGAGTGAACGCAGACACGGGGAGGACATGCAGACCCCCCACCGCTTCAGCCTGGGATTGAACCCAAGTCCTGTTGCACTGATGGTAGCAATACGGCCACTTGTCTTCAAATGCATTTATTTAATATAAACATGCTGATCATTTTGCTGATATGAACCCTGTGTGTCTCATGAGACAGTGCTGTGTGTACATATATACAGTGTGGTTTCATTAGCTTAACGTGTGGCTTTACACCGTTAAGGAGCTTGCTCGTTAGTTTAGGACAACACTTAAAATACTGGTAGTGACGAGTTGTAGGTTTGTGCTTGTTGTTAATGCTGGGCTTGCTCAATGCTCCTGGTCTCCCACCCCAGCAACAGCAAGCATTATGTAGTTAGGTCAAAGTTCAGTATGAAGAAACCAATGGATTTGACAGAAGACATTTTTTAAATTACAGATATGTGATTTCCAGATCACTAACAAATCTGTGTAAAGAATCATGGCTCTAAATTGTTTACAAACTCCTGCTGTAATCTCTTACCTGTTTCCGTCGTGCCAGCTCTTCTTCCTCCAGACGTTTGCGCTCTTCCTCCTTCTGTGCCCGCAGCGCCTCCTCCAGGTTCTTCCGTTCTTCCTCTTCCCTTTTTGCCCGTAGTTCCATCTCCAACTTAAGACGACCAAGCATAAGTTGCGTAAAAAAAACAAGAACAGGAACGGGCAAGTCTGGTCTAATTTCAAAGCAGACACTGCCGAGGCTTACATATAAAAATGACTAAACGAATGTTGTGAAGAGCACGTTAGCATGATCTCATCCTGTCAGGCGTATGCAAACTGTCGTAAACAAATGGTTAAGCTAAAGAGTTATCATTCAGAATACTCAGCATATTCAAAAAGTACAAACATTTCCACATATAATCAAAATATAATATAATATAATAATCATGGCCACGTAAGGTTGATAAAGAAAATGCACAACACATCCTACACTGCGCACAAAACTTCGGAGATATATTCGTTTTCATTTTGATATATCCCATAATTAAACATTCCTTAATTTTTGTGAGCACTGTAGATTAACTGGAGTGATATACATGAACTTATATAAACAGATACATAAATCAGTCTTAATCTAGGAGTTAGCGATGCGCTGAAAATGCCACTTCAGGGTTTTGAGAAATAACATGTCAATTTCTTTGGGTGTGAAAGCAGAGATTGTGTAACAAATCCTTTAACTCTGCATACAAACTGTACATGCTTTGAGGAGCTCACAGCTTTAAAAGGCACAACATGTGGGACAGGTAAGTTTAAGAGAAACACTGGCGATCAGCATCACTGGAATTATAGTGGCTCAGGCATGACAGTAAAATCAAGGGTCAAAATGTAACAATTTATAATTAATTAATTAATTAATTAATTAATTAATTAATTAATTAATGGAGAAAGTGATTAAAATGTTGCTCCCTGTCTCTTTGCAATCTGTTCCATCAGCGAACTAACAAGGAAAATGTCAGCTGTGTGGAATCAATTCTATCTATCAACTATCAATCTGTAAGGAAAAAAAAGAAAAAAAAACCTAAAACAAATCATCATTATACAATTCTATAGAATATCAAACCAGCCTTTTATGTGTTTTTTCCTTGGCTAAAACGTCATCAAAGCCTAACAGAGAAGGTACAAATATCTCTTTGATGAACATGACATTTCAATTAAATAAACCCTTAAATCAAAGACAAAGAATTATCATAGAAAACTGACTAGCAAGAAATCTCTATCAATTTAAGATAAAAAATAAATATATTTAATATGCATGTAATTTACGCCACAATTTTTGTGAGCAGTGTAACAAAGCAAACATCTGCCCAGATTGGATGACATGTTTTACTCCTCTCAACAGAAAAAAACAATTTTCTTTGATTCAGCTGTTTAAGCGAAATGTGCAATTGATAGAATTCAGTAAAACAGCAAGACTTGGCCTACCTTTGTAGCCTTGGCCTTTTCCAGTTGTATCTGCTCAATAGAAGGCGGAACCATGGGGTCTATTGGCAGATCCCACACACTGGTCCCTTCCCATGCTGAGGGGAAGAGACGAATGCACTTGAGCCAATTGTGTGTTTATTCACAATTATAAATATACATATATATACACATATACACATATACACACATACATATATACACACATACATATACACATATACACATACATACATACATATACACACACATACATACACACATACATACACACACACACACATATACACACACACACACACACACATACATACACACACACACACACATACATACACACACACACACACACACACACACACACACACACACACACACACACACACAC
>JAUZST010005992.1:0-15163 GCA_034779995.1 Parotocinclus haroldoi
TGTGTGTATGTGTATATATATATATATATATATATGTATGTGTGTGTGTATATATTCATACATACATACATACATATGTATATATAATCATAATATTACAAGTCATCTCCATTAACACACATGACAAACTTATCAATTGAGTTAGAACAGTCTTACATGAATGACTTACCTTCTGCTTCTTTACTCCGCCTCTGCTCGCGGATTCGCAGAGTTGATTGGCTTTTGAGGTGACCAGCTATTTATGGTCACAACATGTGGAGTTAAAATAGAGGAACCGCCAGTCTGTCAGAGATGCAATGCGATCCTGTCAATAAAGCACATACTTACAGGATGCCCTTTAAGACAGCAGGGTCTGTTGCTGCAGTTCAACCAAGTGTATAAAGGACCTGTTTGAACATTTGAAAGTTTTTAACATATGCAGGACTTCCACACATGACCTAAAAACACTCAATACACCATCGTATGCTAACAACGTAGCAATTGAAGTGCTGAGACTCGTAAATTCCTTCCCTCCAGACAGGATTCTGTTTTTTATTGTAATTTATTATAATAAATCTAATTTATCTTTGAGACCTCAAACTGAGGTTGATTCGAAGTCGTTAAACAGCGTACATCTCTAATTCAAATGAATATGATGATTTTTAGTTATGATATTTACTGCTGCAGGAATTTTAGGGTGCATTAACTTGTAAATTATTGCACAGGTACCAATGTACAATGGAAATACGTTCTGACAAATCTGTTCGCCCTTTATAAATGAGGATCCAGGGGAATTAAAGTTTCTCTGTTTTAGAATTATTATCTACAATTACATTCATTACTTTTTAGACAATAAATGTCTAGATTTGGTATTCAGAAAAAAAAAACAAATTATATATATATATCTTCCCCAGGTTTTAATATATGATGAAGCTGCAGTAAGACAATTGAAGATAATGCCTCTAATGTCATTGTATATTATACAGATAAATTAGGATTGCTGCTCCAAAACAGTGCAAATCTCCACAAAAACAGATTCGCAAAGACAAATTAAGTCAGAAAAAAAGGCATATTGTGCAGAGACACTGGACTGACAGACTATGGCATATTGTTTACAATTTTAAACCTAATGTTTTGGTAATTACTTTTAATTGCTAATGTTTTGTTGTTAAAAAATGTTAGTAGGACAATGTCTATTGTTTACACTATACAAATTAAAAAGTAATGTCTTTGTCAAATGTAAAATCAATATTTGTGAGAGAAAATTGAATCATGAATTGAACTGAAGAGTGTGCAGAGTGAATCGTTACGTCCCCAGTATTTATGTGTTGAAATATTGCAAAAGTACCAGGCTACATTTTAATTGTAATAGTGTAATCTTTATTTGACTCTGTCTTTGTTGGAACATTTATCTTGATTATAGGTTAAAGTTCTTAAAAGGCTCGGCGTGTTTTGGATTTGAGTAAAAATGTTTCCATCTGAATTTTTCGTTGATTGTTTCTTCATTGTGCTAATAGTGTGTTATTGTGGGTTATTTAGAACCAGAAAAGGCCAAAACAGGCCTAGGTCTCGTTGTTGAGTAACTTCATTGCTCAGCAACACTGCCATAACTAATCTTTCCACTTTAGCTTTACATTTTAATATTTTATTTTTTCTGAAATCTATACTATTATTTCAACTGGGTATCAGACTTGTCATTGTAAAGATTTTGTAAATGTGTTGCAGCCGTTGATAAGGCGTACAAGCTGCTCCTGGAGCCAGAGCAGAAGAAGAGGGCTGTGGATGTGATCCATGCTGGAAAAGAATACGTAGAGCATAATGTGAGAGCTGCATATCTAATGTTCTCTGTTTTGTTTATTTTTTTTTTTTAATTTGTATTTTGTGGGGAATATTATACTTTATTCTATTATATTTTTGGGATTGCCAATAATCCCATGCATCCAACTCTCCCTAAATCACTGCTAATGATGACTGCATGGGATGGCCACCACAGATGGAGTGTAGCGTGTTGGTGACCTAGCGTCATCTTGCATGATTTGAAGGTTTGTATTAACAGATATTGCTGTGTTTTGATCCCAGATGGTTCAGAAGAAGAAGCAGTTAAAGAAGGATGGCAAACCTACGGATATAGAGGAGGATGACCCGGAAGTGGTAATGAAACTCTAGTTTACGTCCATATGAGATAAACACACATACGAATCTCACAATGCAATACATTCTGTGAAATTGCACGTTATGTGACCTACACTTAGCATTGTTTGTGTGATACTGTAGTATACTGGGTATTGACCAAAATACTGCAGTGTTTCCCATACAGTGAATCGTTTCACTGTTAAGCTGCTTGCAGTGCTTTGATTCACTCAGCCAATCCCCCGCACGTGCCATTTCTCACGCCAGTTCACTCTCGCCGTCTCTCTCACGGCCTTTCGCTGTCTCTCACTGTCACGCACTTTTATGAAATGCGAAAGTGTCTTTTTGTGACAGCGCAACATATTTTATGTTGCATTTACAAAAGATAGCTGGGGTGCCAGCTATGAATGTGGAGGATCTGCGGACCCAGCTGTGTCTCAGCCATCTCTCACCAAGAGGTACACTACCCAAAAGTAACCTTTTTATAGAGCAGCTTGGGAAGCACTGTTGCATCTTTTTGAGGCAAAGACGCAATGTCTAATTTGACCACACCTCTAATTGTTTTACATAACTGCCGGCAATGTGACTGCATGCCAGGTTTTGCAGTATTCAGACGTTTCTACCTGGTTGCTTTATCGTTTTTCATTGAGTGCATATATTCATGTCATGCTGACAAACAATAATAAATAATAATAAATTTTTGATGGCACCTTTCTGACACTCAAGGTCACCTTACATGGAATAAAATGAGACAAAATAGTAATAAAACCAGAAGATAGCATTTGCAATCATGGGTTATAGGCAGATCTAAAAAGATCTGTTTTAAGACTCGGCTCAAAATGTGAAATGGAGTCAGAGTTCCTTAAATCAGGAGGTAGAGCATTCAATAATCTAGGCGCAGAGCTACTGAACGCCCGACCCCCATGGTGCTAAGGCATATAATGGGAACAGACAGATGTGTGGAAGCAGATGATCTCAGTGACCGTGAGTGATAGGTGATATAAATAAGGTCTGATATAGAGGGAGGGGCGAGGTTATGAAGTGCTTTAAAAGTAAGTAGTAAAATTTTGTACTGTATGCGTTGTGTAATCAGGAGCCAGTGTAGCTAATGCAAAACAGGAGTGATATGATGGAAAGATGGATTTATTTTTTTCAAATGAAATATAATGACTTAAAATAAAAACACTTGCGTGCAAAGTAACTAAACCATATGTGACTATGTTATTGTTCGGTCCTGGCCAATTCATTCAAAGTACTTTTTCACAATGTGATGCTTTTGTTAAACAATAAATACCTGTATATCAATTTGTTATAGGTTTGCTATTAGTGAAACAATGTAAGTGTAATGACTCCCCTCTCCTAGTTCAGACAAGCTGTGTACAAACAGACCATGAAGCTCTTCGCTGAGCTGGAGATTAAGAGGAAGGAGCGAGAAGCAAAGGAAATGCATGAAAGGTAGTCTGGTCCAATTACCTTACTGTTACTTTCACTCATTTTCCATTCAAACATGTAGCTTGTTTATAACAGCTTTTAGACATACTGAATTACTATTGGCAAAAACACACAGTATGACTGGGTATTGGTTGCAAATCTTGAATACCAGTTGATAATGGCTGCAAATTTATAAGCTCAATTTGAGTTATTTCAGTACTTTTTGTTGTGTGTTCTGATATCCAGAGCAATTAAGACTAACCCAGTCAATCCAAGCAATTGGGGCTTCAGTTCCTTGCTCAAATACCCGACTGTACATATGAATACTGTAACCACTGAGCCACCACAGTCCAGTGACAGGAAGAAACATTAATAAGCTCATTTTATTACAGATGTAGTCATAATCCACTCCCAGTTCAAGTTACCATTAGAGCTCAATGCTCAACATGCATCTTTTTGGACACAATTTGAGGGTATCTACAAATTATTAATGATGTTTATGACTGAAACGCTTGTTTTTAATGCACTAGACTACTGGGCACACTAACATCGAACAAGCAGCTCACACTTTTTCTCTACATGCAGAAAACGGCAAAGAGAAGAAGAGATCCAAACACATGAAAGGGCTAAACGAGAGAAAGAATGGCAGAAAAATTTTGAGGTAAGCCCAATGTGCACAATTGTTTGGAGGTAGGACATTTAACATTCGTCTTTTGCGTCCCTGATCTCACTTTTTTTTCCCGTTGTTGTTTAGCAATGGGGCCTCTCCCTGGTGTTAACTGGCCATGCTAGGCTGTGGTGTATGCTATTCTACCTGGCTGGTTTGCATACTGTACCAGAATGCCTTTAATGACTTGATATGTGTTATGCGTTACAGCTGATGTTTCTTCTATGGTATGTTCTGGTGGTTATATGAAAAAGTCATACCGATCCGGAAATAAAATACAATAGTGCATAATTTGGTGTACCAGCACTAGTGGTGATGCTTTGGCGGTGCAAAGCCAAGAGAATACCTCCTACACCACTAGAAGCAGCATGAAATGTCATTGGTACTGTTATTAACATTTAAGCTGCCCAAGGAGGAGATGGGTCCCTTTTTGAATCTTAGTCCTCAAGGTTTTTTTTTTTAATTTTTTTATTTTTTTACTTCTTTTTTCCTTGCCACTATCACCCTACTTAATTTGGAATTGGCCTTTTAATATAATATTTAAGCTGCTTTGAGACAATGCTCCATTGTAAAAAGCACTACATAAATAAACTTGACTTTGACTGTATTATTATTTATGCTTAAAGTGTTTAGTAGGGAACGAAGCAGCCAATTTCGGTATATATGACCAGTCCGTTACAATTACTGATGCTTTTACGTTGTATGCAGGAATCGAGAGACGGCCGTGTGGACAGCTGGAGGAATTTCCAAGCTAAAGGCAAGACCAAGGAGAAGAAGAACAGGACCTTCCTCAAACCTCCAAAGGTTAAAATGGAGCAGAGAGATTAACATGAAAAATCAAAAACAGAGACAAAGCAAGGTCAACCCTTTGTACGTCGTTTCGTTTGTCAGTCTTCAAATGATCTCCACCAGGGCTTTATTGCAACAGTATGACTCTCTCAGTCCAGCTGAGGGCGCTATGGGGCAAGCTATTTCTCCTGTACTCCTGTTTAGTCGTTCTTCGTCAGCTAGAAGCGAGAAGGTGGTTTGGTTGTACTGAACACGTCACTGCGTAATGCTGTCCGTCAGAGCAGCAACCCATCAGATTAGTTCCTTCAGGAATAAGCAGGCTATAAAATGTTTTTTTTTTATGTACATATTTGTGACCTTTGACTTGCAGTGTGCATGCAAGAAAGCAACCTTTTTTTTTTCTTAACCTGTCCACCCACAATAAATCTTATTTGTAACCTGCGCTGAAGCTGGAGGTTACTTTGATTGTGTTTCTTGCTTGCGTTGCTCTCATATCATCCCCCAGTCTCAATTTTGTGTGCATAGTGCAAAAAATACAAAGGAAAAAGGAGCATGATTACTTACATTTTAGTTTTGTCTGCTCACTTAGGAAGAAACCACAATACGAGTTCACTGTTCTATTTGTTTGATGTTTCTTGTGTGGTTGCCAGGTGGTTATTTGACAATTATTACACTTATTATAGGCTGCAATGGAAGTAGTGATGCACCAAAATAAAAACGAAAAAACTAATTTGAACTGAACCGAGAACATTTTTTTTTTTTTAATTAGGGAGTGGCCTCATCAAAATGATTTGTTATTGATACCTCACGTGAACAGGCATCACAGATCACGTCTAATGTCTCTGAAGATGAATTGCTTCCACACCCTTGCTGAATTGATTCCTCTTATCTCTCTTAAAAAGTGTCTGAAGTGGAGGGGTAAAGGCATGTTTAGGTTGTGTGGCAAGTTCAAGCCTATGTTCCCTAAGCACAGCTTGTTTTCTTTTTTGAGTTTTTGTTTGATCGTCTATGTTCTTTGTTTGACCCTCATTAAATTATTTTCCACTTAATTTTCATTTCTTATTTCGTTTTGTTGTTTTGATAGCTCTTTGACTAACATTATCTGTATTTGCCTGTGTTCTGGGTCTGACAGTGCTGTTGTGTCTGAAGGAAACTGCAGTGACCGATGTAGGAGACAGAGAGGAACAAACAGAATCATTAATCAAATGTGTTTGCAAAGAATGGATTGAAATTCCCTTTTTTAGGCTTCCAAACAAGTGTGTATGTATGTATGTATGTATGTATGTCTGTGTGTGTGTGTGTGTGTGTGTATATATATATAATATACATGTCAATTGCTCATCATTTATATATATAAATAGAAATGATGAGCAATTGACATGTATTGGTGAGTTTTTGGACACTTTTTGATTTGATTTTGGTTTGATCATGCCTGTTGTAATTCATGCTTTTGCATAGTAGCTTGGGGCAGCTCGGTGGGTAGCACCGCTGCCTCATAGCAAGAAAGTCCCGGGTTCAATCCCAGAGTGGCCTGTCAGCATGTCCTCTGTGTGGGGTTACTCCGGGTACTCCGGTTTCTTCCTACAGTTCTAAGACATGCGTACTAGGTTAATTGATTACTCTAAATTGCCATTGACTTTGTGTGTGTATGTATGTATGTATGTATGTATCTTCATCTCAAGACTACTCACATATACACACACACAAAAGGCTGTGTGTGTGTCGCTGAGATGGCCACTGATGCAAAAAGTATAGTATCTTTTTATTATAAGTTTTCTGTGATTTTCAACTCTACTCAATCCTAGTACAGTGGCACGCAGTTCCTGGCGAAAACTGCAAATGCCTACAAAATGCAAGTTTAGTTGGTGTCTTGTTTTTATTTCCATCAAAATGAATGTTTGTTGGACTTGATTTTTCTGTATTTTATATTTATTTTACTGTGAAGAGGTTTACCCGCTCTGCCATAAAGCCCATATTGGTAAATGCTGCAGTGATTGATGGTTGGCCTTCTGGAAGTTTCTCTCATCTGCATACAGGAGCTTTAAAGCTCAGCCAGAGTGACCATTTACCAAGGCCCTTCTCTCCCAATTACTTAGTCTGGAGGAACAACAAGCTCTAGGATGAGCTTTTGGTAAATTTTAGTGCAGCATATTTAGCCTTCTCCAGATCTGTGCCTCCTCGCTTCCTTTCTCATCATGGTTTGGTATTGGCTTCGATATGCATTGTGAGCTGTGAGACCTTATAGACATGATGCATGAGAGAAATGGGAAGCTCCCAGAACTAAAGTGTTAAAGCAACAGTTATGATTACTTAAGTTAAAAAATGTTAAAATGTTAGGTTATTCTTTTTAATAACTGAGCAAAAAATGTAAATATTGTTTTCATTTTTGTGGTATGGAGTACAGATTGAAGGGGGAAACTAAGATTTAAAAAAAAAAAAATTTAGCACAAGGCCTCAGCATGAAATGTGAAGAAGTTTCCAAATGCATTTGCATTGTATTCGAAGAAAACCCTCTTGGTTTTGAGGCAAGAAGCATAATCCTGACTTGTGTTACAAATGACTTCATCACCAAACCTCTTTTCTATTGATGGAATGAGAAAAGTGTCCAAAGTTTCCATGTACAACTGTGCATTTGCTGTTGATATAATGATTTACCCTGATTATTTACCATACATGCCAAGCCCATATCATAAACGAGATTTATTAGAACGGCACAACACAAAATTTCCAGCATCATCTCCCTGGCCAGTGCATATCTGTTTGATATTTCTTAAATTCAATCATCCACACTGCATGATTGTTTCACTTGAACCCACACTAACCTTGTTTTCCCCTTCATACACTGCTCACAAAAATATATATTTAAATGAGTTAAATATCCCCTGGTTTTCGATTGGCTTTTGTACACTGCTCACAAAAAATATTTTATTCTAAAATGATATTTCATTTTGAAGATCCCCTATTTTTTGTGAGCAGTATATTTCTGTCAGAGACATTGTCTCCTGCTTCTACCATCCAATTTGGTTTATATTCGCACTTAATTTTAGACACAGCTGACTGGGACATCCATCATCTTTTCCAACACACTATGTTGGATTTACTTTAACCTCTATAGTGTGTAAGATGAAAATTTAAGGATATAGGTTAGAGCAGTATATACACCACACTACACACTGCTTCTGCTCACACATACAGCTAACCACCGTTGTTCAGCAATATAAAAAGTAAGACAAATAACTTGCAAAACTGGTGATTCTAAACGTTTTATTCATAATGCAAAGAAAAGTGTTTTAGCCGTACACGTTATTAAGGTGAAAATGAAGAGGTGCTGTGTTAAGGACAGATGAAAACAAGCTATGTCTGCAGATGATTTATGTTTTCCATAAAAACAATGCATAGCAGAAATGACAAATGTTTATTGATTTAAATCGTTTTTTAATGCATTTTTTTATTTCTGCAATCACGACCACATTTAACACGAGTGCACAACTTGAGCAAAGTGTGTGTGTTAGTGTGTGATTCACAGGTCTAAGCACTCATCTTGGATCAGTGTGCTGACTACAGCAGGTTGGTTTTGGATAGTAGCCTCACAGGTCAGCTTCTTATTCTTCAACTGGTCCTGGTTGAGGGTCAGTGTGCTGCTCCAGCTGTAGAGACCATCAGCGAGTAGAATGACTGGGCTATGGCTCTCCCCCTCGATCCAGCTCGTCCCATCAACCTTCCAGCTCAGCATCCAGTCTGGTGGGAAACCCTTGGATGCCACACACATGAATGTGACCTTACCTTGTGGGTCGGTGCTGGAGGGCTGCAGGACCTTCACGCTAGGCTTTGTAACACCTACAGGATACACACAATGCACTCAAGTCTAACACGTGTATATAACTGAACGATTACACTGTGTTTTACTTCCCTTATGTCTTACAGAGTGGAACTGAGTTCAGTGGTCCATCTCAAACGTTCTTAAACCCAACAAGGCATGCAGGTTATACAAGTTATATAATGCAATCTATTTCATGTCTACCCAAAAAATTGTCATGCAATTATTGAATTTACTTACTTAATGTTAAATGGATTGTAATGTATAATAAGGGATAAGGGAACTCGTTTGGAGTGACAGTAATTACTACATAGTTACGTAGGTGAATCACACCGGCATGTCTCATGTCTGAGGGAAGAGATACCAGACATGGCACTGTAATCCCTGAAATGGTTGTCCTGTTTAAGGGCACGTTTACACCTGCACCCTGCATACTAAGCACCGTAGCCCTCAAAACCCTAACCAGGAACCAAGCAGGTGTAAAAAAAAAGGTTTTAAATAATAAATATTCCACAGGCAACCCTGAATACATGATGTTTACTGAATAACTAATGATGATTACTTACAAAATTGTCTTGTGCAAATGTTTAGGAACTGTTAGAGGACAGCGGATCTGACTGATTTTTCTAAATGACAAAATGTCAGTGAACAGGGTACAGAATTAACCATGTACTGATTACAGTAATTGTAATAATAAAATAGGTTATTTATTAGTGCCTCTCAAGATACTCATGGACACATTTAACATAACAAATATTTTTTAAGCTCTAAATCCAGTGGATTTAGATTAGTGGATCCTCAGGACACGGTCAGTTTTGCGCACATGCCACACTCTATGTTTCATTTTGTTCCAAAATGTTATAAAAAAAATACACATTACGTATTTGTTGAAATATTTTGCATTATAGTTAGCTTCATTAGACATTTTTAAAAAAGGAACAACACATGTAATTAGAATTTCATGCCCATTTTGTGCACCAGATCTATCTACTTCTATGAGAAACATTCCAATAAAACATTTCAGTCGGTGGATTTGGGGAGTCTCCACTTTCACTACAATGAATAGCTTTAATTATCATTACAGTTTCGGTACGTAACTAAACAAATTTTGTTCCAGTAGTTTGTCTGAGCCTCCTTCACAAAACCTCTAATTCATTTAATATCACATTGTATTTAAAATCACATTACAGGATTATTAGAGCGGCAACTACTCAGGCATTATCAGTCTAAATTAAATTATCTGAGTGATGTTTAGCATTTTTCTTTTACAATAATGTCACTATACAGTACAATCTGTACAAACTGCATTTCAGCATTTAAGCCAAACACTAACAAATCTGAGTCTACTACATTATAGTGTTTAATCTAGACAATTCATATCACTTGATTCATTAACAGAAATTGTTTAAATGTAATTAATTGTGATTAAATTGGAGTACTTACTGCCCACAGCCAGCTTGGTTCCTTCACCAAAAGTCCACCACAGTGTTACAAACAGGTTTAGTGGCTGTACAAAAACCTGCTGCTCTAAACTCTCTGTTATCTCCACCCACTCAGATCTCTTATTATAAATCAAACAACCGCTTATGTGCATAGTAATATTTAACATCAAACATTTATGATCATTTGTTATTCAGTGTTCTGGATTTTTAAGAATAGAATTTCCTTATTTAAAAATAAGACAAATTCCCAACTAAGGACTACAGTGGGGTCTCATTGGGTAAGTTTTAGATTATTCATGCGATTAATAATGGATGACAAGCTTAGAATTTGTACTGATAAATAAAGACTAACTCTCACACATTTAGACTTATTAAAAGTTGCAGTATGGCTTTAGAAATATGTATTTTGTCAGTACAAGCTCTCTTTAGAACACCCGATTCAAAATACCTGGCCACGTTTGTGCTTAAGGGAAAACATGGCAATTATCTGTAAAGCTGCTCATGACATGGTGTAAATATATTTTCAAAAAAGTCCCAAAAATAACTCCAGCTGTGCGCTGAACCCGAATTCCCACAGTAACTATACAGTAGTATCAGAATAGTGATAAGACTGGGGGGGATTTGATACAGTTTCTATACTTTGCATTAGTTTGACATGCTTCAGTGCTTTGAAAGTGTTTATAACACTATGACAAATGTTTTTTCACCATGTTTCACCCACAGCCACCATGACTCTGACCTTCTTCTGGATGCTGATCTTCTGGGCTCAAGGTGAGCCCAGACATGATGGATGTTTGGTCACCATTAAGTATACGACTTCTAAATTTGTGATGTTTTTTTGCTACAGTATCAGCTCAGATGACAGTGACTCAGAATCCTGCAGTGAAATCTGCTATTCCAGGAGAAACAGTCACCATCACCTGTAAAACCAGTTCAGCAGTGCATCGATACAGTAACGGAAATGAAGGGTTATATTGGTACATGCAAAAACCTGGAAAAGAACCTAAAGCCATAATCGTTTTCGCAACACAGCCTGCCTCGGATACTCCGGCTCGTTTCAGCGGTAGTGGATCTGGATCTGACTTCACTCTGACCATCACAGCAGTCCAGCCTGAAGATGCAGGAGATTACTACTGTAAGAGTTATCAGCCTACTACAGTGTTCACACAGTGCTGCAGAGCCATACAAAAATCTCCATCAGTCAAATGTACAGAGACAATTCAGCACTTTTATTAAATAAAAGGTAGTTATTTGTTAAATCATAGAAACACATAGGTTGTAAGAATAGCTCATCATTCTTATTCATATTATACCACTATGACATTAGATGAACTAATCTCAAGATTATATGCACTTTTTACATATTAAAATTAGAGTAATTGATCACAACTTAAGCTATTTTCTAAACAAGAAAATTGTTTCTTAAACTAAACTAAAGGCACCTTTAAGTGGGAGCATTTTAAAGTATATTGTTGTTCCAAATTGCCCATAATGTTGCACTGATATTTTTTATCTACATTGTGAGTCAAAAGTCTCATCAACAAACTAGTCATGGGCCGATTTAGAGTTACCAAACAACTTAATACGTATTTGATATGTGGGAGAAAACCTGCCTTTTTACGGCTGTTTTTGCCGTACACATCATGCACTACAGGTAAGGAACAAGAACAGAAAGTACAAACTCTGCTTATGAAGCAAATCAAATTAACTGGTATAGCTTTTTTAATGGCCAATGTAGCACTGCCTCAGAGCAGATTTACAATACTGTACTCTCTTAAAAGGCAAATCCCATAATAATCAAGCCTAGGGTGACAGCAGAAAGGAAAAACTCCCTAAATGCTGAATCAAGAAACCATGGGAGGACGAAAACTCAAAAAGGGACCTATGGACCTATCCTCTTTGGGTGGCTTAGATGTTAATGAAACGGTTATTAACTAAAGTATGATATGAAAATGAATAAGTCTGTATTAATAGTAAAATTAAGTAAATGCTAACAATTAAATTAAATAATTTAAAAAATATTTGAGTCCTCAGCATGAAGTCGTTTTCTAGGCACATCGGCTCCTGATAAATGATAAGCAGTCAGATGCTGTTTGATTTAATGAAATGTTAAAGTGAAAGACTGTATGTACTCATACGATGTGTGTGCTTCATAAAATGATTTTTTTTACCAGTTGTCTAATTCGATTAATGTTACCAAACGGAAAGACATTTTGATCAATGGATGTTTAGTGTTATTCCTGTCTAATTTACATAGTTATGCATCTTGATTCATGACATATTTTTACATGAAATCCCAATGTGGTTTGGGGGAATTTGGTAAAGTTTTCACACTGAGAGAATGTTTTGCATTGACATATCATGCTTCAGTGCCCTGGTTGTGTTTATAGAACTGTGAGTTTAACACTTGATGACTGAGAGCTGCAGCAACTTCACAAACAGCCACCATGATCCTGATTCCTGTCTTCATCTCAATTCTGATCCTCTGGACACAAGGTGAGACATTTTTCACAATTTATCTCTATAAGGTTTTGCCCAAAATGATCTTAAATAATACATAGTAATTGTCTTAATGATTATTGTTGCATAATCTGTTTCTCATGTATTCAGAATCCAGAGGTCAAGTTACAGTGACTCAGTCACCTACAGTGAAATCTGCTCTTCCAGGAGAAACAGTCACCATCACCTGTAAAACAAATCCTGCAGTGCATTATTATTCCACATATGGTCACTACTTATACTGGTATCAGCAGAAACCTGGTGAAACTCCAAAACTCCTGATTAAATTTGCAAATCAGGTTATTTCAGGGATTCCAGCTCGTTTCAGTGGAAGTGGATCTGGATCTGACTTCAGTCTGACCATCAATGGAGTCCAGTCAGAAGATGAAGGAGATTACTACTGTCAGAGTTTCCATTCTATCAATAGCATACACATGTTCACACAGTGTTAGAGAGCCGTACAAAAACCTCCCTCAGTCAGATAATAAAGAGACTGCACTGATGCAGCTGACAGTGACTGCAGGTGTTGGAGGATATGATACAGCACAATGACTGTGATTAGAGGAATCTCTCACAATAAGCCAATAACTCATAAAGTCATGCTGCCACACTGCTCTCATATTTGCTATTTACTTTAATCAAACTCAATTAGGAGTATTATTATACTCTAACTAGACAGGTACCTGTACGTACACGGCCATTTGCACACGTTAGTTAGCTCTCTCACTTCACATCTCCAAAAGATCCCCGGTTTGATTCTGAGCCTGGATTGAGCCTGTGTGATCTTTGCATGTTCTCCTTTTGTGTATATGGATTTTCTGACGGTTTCCTCCCACATCCCAAAAGGATGCACTAAGCTTATATTTGTCTCATGTGTGAGTGTGTGTTCATGTGCACATGTATGTGATGGTTTGGTGCACTGTTAACTCAAGATAAATGTATTTCTATAGCGCTTTTTAAGTCCCAAAGCCCCAGTAGATGAAGCCTGAAGCCTAGCTGTGATGAGGAAGAAATCTTGAGTGGACCAACAAGACTTTAAAAAGGCCCACACTTAGCAGCCTAGGTTTTATATTTAATGAATTACATTTCTTAAAAATACATTTGTGATCATATTTCAAAGAGACAAATTCTAAATTCCACCTTCCCATAGGAAAAAAAATCAATTCAAATGTATTTATACAGCACGCTTTACAATGGACAATGTCTCAGAGCAGCTTTAAAGAGTTCAAAAGTAACAGAGCAAAAACTCCTGTTGAGCAAGATAGTGGAAAGGAAAATTTCCCTTAGACCCATAAATACTGGAAGAATCCTTTGGAGGAACCAGGCTGAACAGAGACCCATCATCTTCCGGTGGCCTGGTGGATAATTAATATAAAAAAATTGTACAAAAGGACACATATACTAACTTATAAAACACCACATGGTCCAAAGATAAACAAGATAGATAAACAACGCTGTGTGTCATCTGCATAGCAGTAAAAAGTAAAATTTAGGTCTTGTTTATGAATAATTTCTCCTTAATGGTAACTTTGAATAACAGCAGTCCCAGTACTGATGCCTGTGGAACCCTATACATTATTTTTGTAGTTTATTCTCTTGCTTTATGTAAATCTTGAGTGTGTATTTTGTATTTGTATTTTGTTTTGTACGTAAGAATGTTGTGTTGTTAAGCACTTTGTGACGTGTCTAGAAAAGTGCTATAGAAATAAAGAATTACTCACTCACTTCTGGGCATTTATTATTTACATAGATGAATTGAGCACTGGACAACATGGTGGCTCGGTGGGTAGCACTGCTGCCTCACAGAAAGAAGGTCCCAGGTTCAATCCCAGGGTGGAGCGGCCTGGGTTCTTTCTGTGTGGAGTCTACATGTCCTCCTCGTGCTTGTGTGGGTTTACTTTGGATACTCTAATTTCCTCCCACAGTCCAAAGATTAGGGTTAGGTTAATTGACTCAAACCGTGACAGACAATCCTCATATGAGCACAGAATCAAATTCACCTTAGACTGTGTATAAGTAACTGTAAGTTTTAGGGGAATTTGGATTCTGTACTGAGAGAATGCTTTGCATTGGCATATCATGCTTCAGTGCTCTGGTTGTGTTTATAGCACTGTGAGTTTAACACTTGATGACTGAGAGCTGCTGCTACAGCGACTTTACAAACAGCCACCATGATCCTCATTCCTGTCTTCATCTCAATTCTGATCCTCTGGACACAAGGTGAGACATTCTTTCATATTTTCTTGCTAGGCTTGTCCACATTAATTCGTGACATTTTCTTTAGAAATTCCCTAGTTATTAATGCTACAGTAAAATAATCTCTTCCTCGTGTTTTCAGAATCCAGAGGTCAAGTTACAGTGACTCAGTCTCCTACAGTGAAATCTGCTCTTCCAGGAGAAACAGTCACC